>CAUYQG010177366.1:0-14120 GCA_963574415.1 Tarsius wallacei
CCTCTCACCTTGGCCTCCCAAAGCACTGGGATTATAGGTGTGAGTCACCGCTCTGGGACTTATTGGTCATTTTTGCAATATGCCTTGGAAGTATAGTAGCCTTTTCTATTGCTATTCAGCTACCAAATATTCTATCTAAAATATGCTTAAAGCAAGGACATAAGCACAGTTCATGTTTTGTAAGAAAAAAAAATTTAGCAAATAAGAATTGTGAATCCACTATGTGCAAACCATTTTAACCTCTGAGATGAGCTCAGATATGAAAAGCAAATCACAGATATGAGACAAAATGGGTAGATATGAAAAGCAAATCACAGGTATGAGACAAAATGGGTAGAAAACACATAAGAGATGAGCAGAGTTTGGACAACACAGGAAAGAAAAAAATGACCCTTGTTTTAATCATCTGGGCTTGATGGGTAGTAACCAGATGCTCATATCAAAAATCTACTCTTAGGCCCTTAATATTTTTCTCCTTGATTCGATCAGTCAGGATTTCATCAAAAGAAAACACTCTAGGTATTTCGAGAAGAAAGGGATTTAATACAGAGAATTAGAGCCCTTACATAAAACCTCCTAGCGATCCTCCCACCTTAGCCTCCCAAAGTTGCTATGACTACTGTAAAGACTAGGAGAATGTAAGTCAGGGAAACTTCTCATAGCTTTCAGGAAGTCAAGAAGTTCAGAGCTCAGAAGAAACCTCTGCTAATGATCTCCACGTCCTGCTGCACTGAAGTGGGTGATTTCCTAAAGAATAAGAAAAAGCTTCTGGCGAAGTTTCACAGTTGCTCTCTGCCCTGATGTTCTTGCCCACAGTTGTGGAGTCAGTGATGGCCTCTCCTCTTTGGCCTTCTCTGCTTAATCTCAAGGATTAAGCCTCCCCATTCCCGGAAGTTGGACTAGAAACCTGGTGACAAAGCAATTTGGAAAATGTACTTTCCATGCTCCCAGACCCTCCAATGTAGGAAGAACATAGATGGGAGAAGGCCTGTTGCTGAGATCCCAACAGAAATCCAGCACCGAGCTGTTCATGAACGGTAAGGACCCAGAATGGTGACGCTGATGAAATCCTATCAAGAAGGTACCTTTCTTTACAGAGCTGTGTCATATCATCCTTTGGGCCCTCTTCTGGAAAAGTCTAATTGAGCTTCCAATAATGCCTTTTTAGTTGCGTTCTCTGGTATTATAGGTGTAAGATAGTACTGTATCATACCTCTGTGAATGTAAAATATCTTGTAACTGCCTTACAATATGTACTAGTGACCACATCTTATCAGAGTTGTTTTTAAGGATGTGTGAGGTATGTCCAGACATAGACTCTTAACCCCTGTACCTGGTTTCTTTCTGCACCCTCCCTCAGGGAATAGTCTGTGTCCAAGGCTGGTCTCTGCAGGATACGCGTAGTCCCGGTAATGGGCCACGGGATGCAGGTGATCAAACAGAGCTGAGAACACTGTGGGCAGCACCCTTACTAGGATATTAAACACCTAATAGTAATTTAAATACTTAAATTGCCTGACTATAAAACTGCTTGTTGTACCGTCCTGAGGCACTGGTCCTTTCTTCACCGACCGGCTGCCATCGCTGCCTCTTGTAAGTTCTAGTAAACCAATGTCTTTCCCTGCTGGACCTCTGGGTGACTTCTTTGGAAAAGGTAAAGAACATTATGTGTAAGCCCTCTCAGATTTGGGGTTGTCGTGTTCTAGGATGTTATTCTAGAATATTTTCTTCCAGATGATGAATCAGAAGCTTAAAAAAAAATGATGCCGGGTAACACAACAGTAACAGAACTTTGCTATTTTCTGGGATTTTTCTTTTTTCCTCCTCTTCCCTTTTTATAAGATGGAGTGTGCCGGTTGTCTCCATAATTTAGTCGGATGGCTATAAAACCCAGAAAAGCTATTGCTGATACTGCTGCAAAACAGATTGCTATTATAGAAATATATTTGTGTGTGTGTGTGTGTGTGTGTGTTTGAATCAAGAGTCTCACTCTGTCGTCCAGGCTAGAGTGCAATGGCACACTCAAGGCCACTGCAGCCTTGACCTGCTGAGCTCAGGTGATCCTTCTGCCTCAGCCTTCCAAGTAGCTGAAACCACAGGCATGAGCCACCACGCCTGGCTAATTTTTTTATTTATTGTAGAGACGAGGTCTTGCCATGTTGCCCAGGCTGGTCTCAAAGCCCTGGGCTCAGGCAATCCTCTTGCCTCCGCCTCCCAAAGTGCTGGGATTACAGGCATGAGCCACTGCGCCTGGCAAAAGATCTTTCTATATAAATATATAAACACATATATATGCATAATTTGAGTTTTTGGAAACTTTAGCTGTGCTGTCAACTTTGGAAAAAATATCCCAATTTACTGTGTTGACCTGGCATTGTACAGAAATTAACAGCCATATTGGTTTAAAAACATTAAACAATTTTTTTCCATTTGCACAGGGGTAATGCACTGTATTAAATATGTAAAGGCTTATCTACACGGGTTAGATTATAGGAACTAATAAAATATTCTCTAAACAAGAAAAAGAAATCCAGCACAAAGATTGAAGTTAAGTCTCCTTTTTAGAAATATACCGTTTTAATTATTATAGAAATGGGGGTCTCACTATGACTAGACAAGGCCAGTCTCAAACTCTGGCCCTCAAGCAATCCTTCCATCTTGGTCTCCCAAAGTGCCAGGATTACAGGTTTGAGACACCAGCCTGGCTGAAGTTAAGTCTATCATCAAGTGTAAATGGTCTTCATTCATCATGTGGACTGTCATTCTCACTTTTGTGGTTTTGTTGTTGTCATCTTAAAACACTCATATTCAAGAATCTTTCTAGTATCATCACAGAAAGATAAATGCACTGGGGTAAACCCTACTGACTATGGTTTTGTAGACCAGAATGATCAAAACCTGGCAGTTTGCCTATGGGCTTCTTGGAAAATGGTGACTTATTTTATTGTATTCTAATTTTTTTTCCGAGTTGGAGTCTCACTCTGTCGGCCAGGCTGAAATGCAGTGGCACGATCATGGTCACCACAGCCTCCAACTCCTGGGCTCAGGTGACCCTTCCACCTCAGTCTTCCAAGTAGCTGGGGCTACAGGCGTGCACCATCACGACTAGCTAATTTTTTAAATTTTTTACAGAGGAGGTCTCACTATGCTACCCAGGCTGGTCTTGTACTCCTGGGCTGAAGCTATCTGGTGAGCCACAGCGCCCAGCTGAGAATGGTATTTTAATAAAGCTCTGTTTCCATCAGGATGTGTTGCTTGATGCTCCAGGGGTACCTAACAACCTGGGGAGGAAAGGGTGGATATTCTCAGGGAAAGTTTTGCAGGAGAGGGTTGAAAATTCAGTCGATCCTCTGAAAGAACAAGACTGCAGCTAGCGATCATGGTAATGGCCACAGCCTGTGATAAGCCTCTGCTAGAACTGAACAGAAGTGGGGAGATGCAACTCTCTGGAGTACTTCATGTGTTTTCTTGTAGCCACACAAGAGAATCTCATTGCAAAACCTCTTTTCGGTTAGTGAGATCTGTTGGGAGAAAATCCCTTACCTTAGAAGCAGGGCTAAAGAGAAGACAGAAAGTAGAGTAATATGCTGTTATCATATCCTACTCATTTAAAACAACACAAAACAAAAGAAACAGTTTCCACCAGCCCTCCCAGCTTGAGACTCCCAATCGAGGCCCCCTGGGCAGTGCAAGGAAGAAGCCGCACAAACGCCTGGCCTCCCCTGAAGCGCAGGCCACTCCCAGCCCAGGGTTCATCATTCCAGGAGGGAGCTTCCCAGGCCACCCAGGCTGTGAGCGATGTTCTGCTCTGGGGGGAGTCCTTCTGGGAACAGGATTGTGGCCAGGGGCGGGCTTGGAGGGGAGTGCCCTGCCCTTCCTCTTCTGATTCCCTTGGGTTAGTGGGTGCTGGAAATCAAGAACAAGTATCAGGTTCTTCTTTTGATCTGCAAGCGAAGAAAAACACTCTTTTATCTTTTTCCTCTCCAGTCCTTAGGGTTTGCCTCCTCTAAGTGCAATGGAAACTCAGGCTCTAGAAAGCCACCTAGGAAGATGACCCACGGCCTGGCCAAGAATCCACATCTCCTTCTCTCCAGCAGACTCTGCAGTAACTGCACACCAGGAGGCTTGGCCAAAAGCAACAGCAGGTTGTGCAAGGGGAGAGGTGAAAGGGAAGGTTTTTAAGCTGCTGCTTCTTCACGGAGTTCACTGACTCAAGGTGAGCGAAGTCAAGCACTTGGAAAGCAAAACGGTACGTTGAGCGCTAGCCAGGACACTAGGATCCTGTGTTATAAGGCAGGGGCGTAGGAAGGAGGAAGGGAGAGGGAGGGAGAGAAGGAAAGAGGTGGAGAGAGAGAGGGAAAGAGGAAAGGAGAGGGGGGAGAGGGGGAGGAAGGGAGGGTGGGGAGAGAGAAACCTTTACGTTTTTTCCAACAAAACTAAAATGTCTAGGAAGCGTGGACTCAGTTGCATACACGTTCAAATACATTCAAAACATGTCGTAGAGACTGAAAATAAGTCGATAATAGTTCTCTTTTCAATGTGTTTATTTTCCCAACCTGAGGGGTGGTGTGCTTTAATTTATGCTCTTCCACATTTTATAATGTATAATGGAATTAAGGAAGGATCATTACTGGACTAATCCTCCCCTTATCTTAATTCTCTATAACAATGAATAATCAGTCATAGGGAAATAGGGATTAGAAGTAAAAGGCTAGCCGGGCTCGGTGTCTCAGCCTGTAATCCCGCGCCTTGGGAGGCTGAGGTGAGTGGATTGCCTGAGCTCGCGGGTTCGAGACCCGCCTGGGCAGGCGAAACCTCATCTCTACAATAAATCAAAAAAAATTAGCCGGGCGTGGTAGCGCGCGCCTGTAGTTCCAGCTACTTGGAAGGCTGAGGTGGAAGGATCGCCGGAGCCCATCAAGTCGAGGCTGCGGTGGCCGGGAGCAGCCACTGCACTCCAGTCTGGGCGATGAGTGAGACTCCAACTCAAAAAAAAAAAAAAGAAAAAAAAAGAAGTAAAAGGCTAAAACTACAGGTTAAGCAAACGTAACCACAATTACGCAACTGCAAAGAATAACTTTCACGAAGCTGGTAGATGAAGCATCTGTGTTCCAGAGACTTGTTTAACGTTCCATCAGTTCATCATGCCACAGCTTTAATTAGAAGTCTATCCTACCACGTGGCTAAATATATTGGTATAAACTCAGCTATCCCCCGCAAAAAATGTATGAGGCCTAAAAACTGTTGGGTTATTTTGAGTAAGAATTGGACTCAAAATAAGAAATATAAAGGAGTTTTCCTTTTTCTTTTTTTTAATAGGGTTGAGGTCTCACTGTGTTGCTCAGGATGGTCTCAAACTCTTGGGCTCAAGCATTCCTCTCGCCTCAGCTTCCCAAAGCGCTAGGAGAGAAATATTATTTCTATATCTCTCTAATTGACGCGTAGTCTCTGCCATCACATATGCTGTCCCAGAAGCCTACAGGAAATCATAAAACCTAGAAAAATAGCAAAGGTGGAGAAAAAAATTCCAGCAGATATATTTTTGAAACCTGATTTTTTTTGAAGCTCCTCTGAAACAAATATCTCAAGGTCACCCTTTCAGAATGTATCTAACTGGAGAATTCCAGCACAGTTGTTTTTTCCTGAGAAGAGCCCAGGACAACATTATATAAGGGTCTCCACTAAAGCCTTTCCTAATGGAATAATTACTATCAAAACTTCACATTCAGGCCGGGCACAGTGGCTCACCCCTGTAATGCCAGCACTTTGGGAGGCTGAGTCATGAGGATGGCTTGAACTCAGGAGTTTCACACCAGCCTAGGCAACGTAGTGAGACCTCGTCTCTTCAAAAAAAATTCAAGAATTAGCCAGATGGGGTGGTGTGTGCCTGTAGTCCCAGCTACTCCACAGGCTGAGACAAAAGGATCATCTGAGCCCAGGAGGTCGAGGTTGCAGTGAGCTGTGATCGTGCCACTGTCCTCCAGCCTGGGTGACAGGGTGAGACAGTGACTCAAAAGAACAAAGAAACAAACACCCTCCACATTCAGAGAAGTAGGTTTTCTTCGTCAGTCCTCTATTCCTTCCATTTTAAATGACAATTTTAATTTATTCCCCGCTTTGATTTTCTACATTTTCCTACAGGGGCTGTACTGAAATTTTATGGGGGACGACTCTTCACTGTTTAAGACAGTCCGAATATTGTACGAATTTAATATTCCCAGCCCTCGCTCACTGAATTGAATAACATCTCCCAAATGCATATCAGAGGGGTGGAATTCATGGAGTTGAGAACCACCATACCTCCAACGCATGTTTCTGTGTGGACAACTGCTGTCTCTCACAGCCCCAGAGACAATTGACATATCTTGTGGCTGGAGCACTAGATTTCTTACTCATCAAGCAGATGTTCTCCAGGGTGCATGCATCTCTGTCCAAGGCATGGTTTCTTCTGAACACAGGTCTATTCTTACAGTTAAGCCTGATCATTGCTATGTAGTGTTTTCTCTTTTTTTTTTTTGAGTTGGAGTCTCACTATCGCTCAGGCTGGAGTGCAGTGGCATGATCACGGCCATTGCAGCCTCCACCAGCAGGGCTCAGGCAATCCTTCCGCTTCAGCCTTGCAAGTAGCTGGGACTGCAATCATGCGCCACCACACCCAACTAGTTTTTTTTATTTATTGTAGAGACAAAGTCTCGCCGTGTTGCCCAGGCTGGTCTCAAACCCCTGGGCTCAGGCAATCCTCTCGCTTCCACTTCCCAAAGTGCTGGGATTACAAGTGTGAGCCACCATGCCCAGCCTCTTTTTTTTTTTAATTGTATAAACTTAAGGTGTATACCTACTTAGTGTTTTCTTATCTTATTTGAAGACACAAACAAACATGGAAGTAGAATTTAATGTGTTTGCTCCCCCTAGAAATTCACTCCCAGGTTGTCTCAGTCCAGCCCAGCCCCGCCCCGCCCATATTCCAGCACTTTCTCATCTGAAAGAAGAAATAAGTATTTTCCAGATATTGCTATTGCACCAATTCTATTCTCTTCAAGAAACGAACGATCAGTTCTTGTGGGAAAAGCTGCTTTTATTCATTGAGGTCTTTCCTCAGCAATATATGTAATTATGTAATTAAGGAAGATCATTACTGGACTAATCTTTTGTGTCCGTCTATGGGTTGACTTCAGAAGGCCCAAAAGAGAACTTCTTAGGCTCAGAAATCTTTTCAAGAAGAAAAGATAAATAGCCACCCATCAGACATGGGGAGAAATTATGGACTAGGAAGAATGCAGGCCACCTTGATGCCACTTGGACCATACCGGCTCCATCCTGCTATGTTTTGAACATTTGTGTCTCTGGTGATGATAGTCTCGTCAGTTCTCAGCTATTACTCCTTAAGAATGCTCCATCATTTCGATTATTCAGCATAAGAACATAAAATAAGCAAGTTCTTCATTTCATATGATGTTTGGAGAGAGAGAAAACTTTTTTTTCTATGCACATCTTATGATCTTGGTATGACACAATGCTTGGCATGGACAATAAGACACATTAGAATAACATTGTAAAAAATGAAAAAAATCACCCTCAATTCCACTTAGCTCCAAAAACTGTTTTCTATTTTTTCTATACTTTCCTGATCTTATCTAAAATTGCAATCATAGTTTACATATCATTATATATATATATATGCTTTAAAAAAACACCATATCACAAACATTTTCTATTATCTCACCTTGCTTTCTTAATTTTTACATCTAATGGTTATATTGTAATCCCTTGGACTGATATACTATAATTTACTAAATGATTCTTATTTTTGAACATTTAATTTTTTTCTCTTTTAGTTTTAATATTTTCCTATTACAGATAGAAACATCTGTCCTACATCTGTCAAAATATTTCCTTAGGAAAAATTATCTGGAGTAGTGTTACTTGGTCAAAGGACATGAATGTCTTTGTAACTTTCACTAAATGTTATCATATCCCTTTAAACGGGTGATACACCAACTTGAAAAGCTCTTTGCTCCATATTTGTATGCAAACTTTACCTCACCCCAGGAAACATAAAATGGTAACTCTCAATTGCATTTCTTTGATTACTAGCAAGACTAACCTTCCCTTGGTAAAGCTATGCTTAATCTCTCTTTTGCAATTTTTTTTTTCAAAGCTAAGAGCATAACAGCAGTTCGCAATTTATTTTTGCCTTCATCTAGAGTTCAGTAAAATTGGGGAGGAAAAAAACGCAAGGAAGACCGAGAAAGTGTCATTTACTCTTTGTATTTGGATGAACATCTTCCTGACTTCCTCTTACATCATAAAGAAGAAACCCTCAAATATTTTGTGAAAAGCCTATCTAGTTAGTTCATGTTCCTTTAGCTGCACAAAATAGAAATTTACTCTAGTTACAAAAAGGGGAAAGGTAATTTGTATATTGGTGCATCTAACAGAATATAAGGATCTGAGTCATATTGTTTATCATTTACTGAGTCATATTGTTTATCATTTATTGCCAACAACCATAAATCTGACTAACGGTGGCTTTAGAAACAGAAATTTAATGATCTGGCAAAATAACATTCAAGATATTCCAAGGCCAGTTCTGCCACTGAACAATGTCACGAAGAAGCAAGACTCTTTCCATCCTTTCCTTTAATCAGCCTCTGTGTGTCAGTCATTCTTGCAGTTGGCTGCTTCATGGCCACAAGATGGCTGCCTTGATGCCAGGCACTCTCTTCAGAGGCAGGAAGCAGGGGAAGGCGTGACGGCTGGGGCAAAGAGAAATTTACTATTATTTCTCTCATTTCTCAAGGAGCAACAAGTATTTTCCAGAAAACTTTCAGTCGACTTCCTATCATGTCTCTTTAGATAGAACCGGATTAGCACTGGAGAGTTTATGATCATTAGACAGGACTGGGCTATGGCTTTATGACCACTCCAGGGAAGTTGTGGCATTTGGTCATGAATAAGAATGGAAGTTATGCCTCTTGGTAGGCGGCCATGGTGTGTGCCACAGATGGAAACCAAGGAATTTGGAGAACTTCTTTTCTTCTATTGATGGACTTTCGTGAGCAAGAAACTCCGATCTCTTCTTTTCTTAGGTCAATACTCCAAACTTCTAAGAGAAACAGTCCTATGGGCTCTGCTTGGTCTATAAGGGAAAAATCACAAAGTAGAGGTGTGGTTTCTGGTGCCTCCTCTGGTGATTCACAACTGGGCCGAGCACTATTCCTCAAAAGATGGGCATAGTCTTAAGCCAGAGATTAACACCATAGACATCCCTTACCTCTAAGTTCAATGAAATACCATCAAAAAATATTTATTGACTTCCTCACTTGTATAAAGAACGTACCAAATCCTGTGGTGATACAATCTGTAAGCTTTTCTCCAGGCCCTTAAGAAGACTTCAATCTGTTTGAGGAGATACCTGGTCCAACAACATCTTAAGGAGTAGAGGAGCGCTAATTGTTAGGTACAGACAATGCGTGCTTTGGCCCTCACAAGCTTTGCTGGAGATAATGGAACATAAACTATTTCAGGTAGAAGAAAGGCCGGGAAATGATTCGTCCATTCAAGCCGCCCTCATGTAGTCAGAGCCCAGACCTCGCTCTTAGTCACCCCAAAGCCCAGCATCATGGCCTCTTCTGGTGTGGGCCATTTTGGTCTTGGGGAGCAACAGTGTGGGCCTAGAAGGAGTTGCTTCAAGAAGCCAAGTGTGGTGGCTCACACCTATAATCCCAGGACTTTGGGAGGCTAAGGTGAGAAGATCGCTTGAGCGCAGGAGTTCAAGACCAGCCTGGGCAATACAGTGAGACCGCTTCCCTACAAAAAAATAAATAACAGTTCAAAAAATTAACTGGGCATGGTGGTACATGCCTGTAGTACTAGCCACTCAGGAGGCTGGAGCAGGAGGGTCACCAAGGCCCAGGATGTTGAGGCTGAGGTGAACCGTGAGTATGCCACAGCACTCCAGTATGGGTGACAGAGTGAGACTCTGACTCAAAAAAAAAATAATAATAAGCTGGGCATGGTGGCTCATGCCTATAATCCCAGAACTTTGGGAGGCAGAGGTGAGAGTATTGCCTGAGCTCACAGGTTTGATACCAGCCTGGACAACTTGGTGAGACCTCGTCTCTACAATAAATAAAAAAATTAGCCAAGCGTGGTGGTGCACACCTGTAGTTCCAGCAACTTGGAAGGCTGAGGCAAAAGGATCACCTGTGCCCAGCAAGTCGAGGCTGCGGTGGCCGTGAGCGTGCCACTGCACCTCGGCCTGGGAACCCAGTGAGACTCAAAAATAAAATAAAATAAATAAAACAAAATAAAATAAGATAAAATGGTTGTCTCGATATATTCTGCTTTCCTCAGGCAGCCTCATCGTCTCCATCTTCTCTTGCCTTTTTCAGACCATTCATTTTAACTCCTTTACCCCACCTCATGCCCTCATTTTCAGAGTGGTTCATGAAAGCTCTGTGAAGAGCAAAGTTCTTTAAAATCTCTCTGGCCACTGAGCTGCTGCTGGTCTGCTATGTGATGAACAGCGAGTCACTTTCTGTGCTGAAGGAATTACTTAAAGAAAAGTAACATGATTAGTCTGTTTTTCACCTTTGCAACCAAGTTCTTGGTCAAAATTATGAGGTGGTCCCCTGAAAGAACCTGATAGTATTTTTTTTAATTTTTATTATTTTTTGAGTGGGAGTCTCACTCCATCGTCCAGACTGGAGTGCAGTGGCATGCTCACGGCCACCGCAGCCTCAACCTGCTGGGCTCAGACACCTATAAATTAGGCCCTCAGTCTCCCAAAGTGCTGGGATTACAGATGTGAGTCACCACACCTAGCCGAGAGGTTTTCTTGTTTGTTTTTTAAGTCAAGGTGTCACTCTGTCACCCAGATGGAGTGTGGTTGTATGATCATGGCTCATCATAGCCAGGATGAGAATTTTGATTATGTGTTCACCCAGGGTGGTACCCAAGAAGACAGGAAGAAATGGGAGGGTAATCCACACTTCTTTTTTATTGCTGTGCCTAATTTATAGGTGTGATCAGAATAGTCTGGGTGTTGTCTGATTTATTTGTTCAACCTGGTACAGTTTGGAGAGGAAATTAAAAATCAGAGGGGGTGAACAAGGTGGCTCACTCCTATAATCCCAGCACTTTGGGAGGCTGAGGTGAGAGGATCACCTGAGCCCAGGGGTTTGAGACCAGCCTGGGCAACTTGGCAAGATCTCGTCTTTACAACAAATCATAAAATTAGCCAGGCGTGGTGGCACATGCCTATAGTTCCAACTACTTAGAAGGCTGAGGCAGAAGGATCACCTGAGCCCAGCAGGTCAAGGCTCTGGCCTGAGTGATAGAGTGAGATTCTGACTCAAAAAAAAAAAAGAAAAGAAAGAAAGAAATCAAAGGGATTGTCTCTGACCCATCCTAAGCCAAGCCATCTGTAATAGGAGTTCTGGTTAGATTGTGACTTCATGGCTTTTAAGAAGTAGGTGGCTGACCAGGTGCAGTGGCTCAGTTTGTAATCCCAGCACTTTGGGAAGCCAAGGCAAAAGGATTGCCTGAGCCCAGAGGGTTCGAGACCCTCCTGAGCAACTTGGTGAGGCCTCGTCTCTACAACAAATCACAAAAACTAATCAGGCATAGTGGCATGAGTCTGTAGTTCCGGTTACTTGGAAGGCTGAGGCAGAGGGATCACCTAAGCCCAACAGGTTGAGGATGTGGTGGCCGTGATCATACCACTGCACTCCAGCCTGCAGGACAGAGAGAGACTCCAACTCAAAAAAAAAAAAAAGAGGAAACGGCCACTCACAGATGTAGTTTACCAAGATGAAGATGCTATCACATTATTTTATTCAATTATGCCTCTAAAAACCATCCCCACAATAAAATAGAACTCTTCATTTAGGAGCCCCCCAAAATTTTTTTTCAGCATAAATATTAACTGGGATTTCTAAATGCTAAATTTAATTTTAAAGTAAAATTAGCATAACAGTTAAAAATATGAACAATTAAGTTATTGTCTCAGTCTTCCTTCCCTGTTAATAATGACTGCTTTGGCCAAAGGTACTGTAGCTCACGCCTGCAATCCCAGGACTTCGGGAGGCTGATGCGGGAGGATTGCTTGAGTCTAGGAATTTGAGACCAGCCTAGGCAACATGGCAAGACCTCCTCTCTACAGAAAATCACAAAAATTAGCTTAGGTGTGGTGGTGCGTGCCTGTAGTCCTGACTACTCGGAGGCTGAGGCAGAAGGACTGCCTGAGCCTAGAAGGTCAAGGCTGCGGTGAGCGGTGATGGTGCCATTGCACTCCAGCCTGGGCAACAGAGTGAGACTCTGACTCAAAAAAACCAAAAAGCAAACAAATAATGACTGCTTGGCTGAAATCTAACCAACTTCTCCAGGCTTGGTTTCTGCTCAGTGCACCCTCGGAGTCTTCTTTCAAAGTTAGGCCCTCCCGGGGGAGTGTTGTGCCAGGTTGGTGTTACAAGCCAGAGTGCTTTTCTCCTTACAAGGCCTTCTTCCTTCCCCTGTGATGCAAACTGGTTGGCCCCGAGGGAGGTAAGCTGACCAGATGCTCCTTTTCATATGATTACTCTGCTCTGGTCTTCTCTGGGCCTCCTGCCTGTGGTCAGATAGAAAAAGGGAGAGACAGCTTGGTAACATCGTAACATGTGTCCTAGACATTTTCTTCTGCCTTTTCCTCCCAAGCCCCAGTCTCCCTGACCATTGCCCTGTAAACTTTTCCTGTTTTATTTTGTCCCAGTCGGAGAACAGGCCATCACGGCCCCCTGCCCTCATTTCTGACTTTTTAAAACATAAGCAAAGACATTTTTATGATGCCACAGGTCACAAACACTTTTTCATCTTGTTTTAGAAACTCTTTCCAAAGCTAACTATTGGTTTAGTTTGCTTTAGCAAAACTTCTTAAACAAACATTAAAAGCTATATTTAAAAAAGCACAGAGTTTTTAATTAGGGAGGCTATTGGCTTACATGAGGAAATATAAAATTTGTAAGAGTCTCTCATTTTTTTTTCCTTCATTTTTAATTGCTGAATATTCATTTCTGTTTTCTTTAAAAGATTGGACTTCTACATGTATGCTTTTAAATACTCTGGAAATATTTTTGGCATATGATAGAATTTATTTTGATATGACAAAGGTTTAAAATTTTTGGTATATTTTTAGTTATGAAAGCAACATATTCTCATGGCAAAATATAAAACATAAGGAAATTTACAAAATAAAAAGAGTTCTCTTTTCTCCATCTCCCAAAACCCACAGCTGGAGAAAGCAAATCTCAACTTTCTTAAAAAACTTAATCTTAAGTAACAATTACTTTTACTATAACTTTTACCATACACACATTTTTCTTACACATACACAAGTATACATAATATATATAAGTGCATGTCTAGGCACACATTAAATATAACTGCATACGGGGGGGCAAAAAACCCAGAATTTATTTATAAAAATTTGTATATTTATTCTTACATGTTTAACTTCAGTCACCTTCAAAGTACCCGCCATTGGATGCAATACTCCCATCCAGACACTTTTTCCACTGCTCAAAACAGTCTTTGAACTCACCCATCCTGATGCCTTTTAGTGTTTCTGTCAGTTTTTTGTTTTACCTCTTCTACACTGACAAAACATTTCCCTTTGAGGACTTTTTTCATCTAGGGAAACAACAAAAAAAGTCACCGAGGACGAGAAAAATAAAATAAGATAAAATGGTGGGGCATGCCATTTTTGGTCAAAAACTGCTGAACACTCAAGGCAGTAAGCTTGTAAATCACCCATCATGAAATGGGCAAACACATTGAAAGAATCTCTAGAAAAATTTCACTGGAGCTGAACGCAGCCTCTCACAACAACGCTGGCTGGAACACTCACCTGGCGGGGGAAACCCCTACAGGGGGCCTACCTTCCAAAAAATAATTCCAATTTACGGGTCCCCCCGCATGTAAAACATTTTAAACAAAAATTGGATTTGGCAATATGCCACCATGAAAATCTTTTCTTATGGGTATTTTGAGACCTATCTCATCTTTCTCAACTGCGGTCTTCCATTTTGTGGATTTATCATGATTTAATCAGCCACCCACAAATGTACCTTTAGGTTGTTGAT
>CAUYQG010177367.1:0-33614 GCA_963574415.1 Tarsius wallacei
AGTTCCAGCTACTTGGAAGGCTGAGGCGGAAGGATCGCCGGAGCCCAGCAGGTCGAGGCTGCGGTGGCCGGGAGCGGCCACTGCACTCCAGTCTGGGTGACAGAGTGAGACTCCAACTCAAAAAAAAAAAAAAAAAAAGAAGCCTTTATAGTCTTCCTTTCCCTATCTGTACCCTGCCCCCCCATGTGTGTCTCTCTATATATCATTATACACTGATAGATTTTTATTTATCCAATGCTTTACAATAAATTACAGCCATGATTCTTCCTGACATGCAAATTGTCCCAAGTGTGACTAGCTGGGAGCCCCTTTAAGCTGGCCCCTATGTCCTTGGGACATTAATCCTTAAGCACAGCCTTGCTTTTTGACATAAGGTTCATCTTGAACATTCCCTTCCCCATCCCTGGAGTCAGTCATTTCTCAAGAAACCCTTTGATTGTGGAATGACATTTAGAAACCATGATTTGAGTGTCAGCAGTGCTTGCTGCTGGGGAGATATCATGGCTTCTGGGCTTTTTGGCTAAAGCTAGGAAATATAAGAGAAAGAATATACATTAGTATTGATACTTCTTCTGAAGTATTCTGTTTAAAGTATTTTCTGTTGTTTGTTAGAGCTCAATTAGGGTGATATTTTGAGTTTATCTAAAAACCTTTCTCCTTAAAAAACTAAAAATCTGTTTGTATCTATTACTTGTATCTGTCTGGTGGGAAGAAGGGCAACTGCCGTTAACCTTGCATTACTTGAAGACAAAAACCTGCTCACAAAGGTTAAGTAAGTTGCCCAGAACAGCACCATCATTTAATTGCATGCACTTCTTCTAAGTATGTTTGTACTTCCATATGGAAAGGGATCACTGGAGATGTCGCTTGTATATTTTAGTAAATATACAATTATGTCATTCATTTGCTGTATATCTAAAACACATTTTTGATGTTGCCAATATTAATAATTTATTCTGGTTTCTTTCAGGCGCAGCTAAGTCAAGTCCAGCATCTAAACCAGGATCCACACCTTCTCGTCCCTCATCAGCCAAAAGGGCTTCCTCCAGCAGCTCAGCATCCAAATCTGATAAAGATTTAGAAACACAGGTCATACAGCTTAATGAACAGGTAATGCACCATCTCTGACCATTCCTTTGGGAGCAGGGACATGCATAAGGGGTGAGGGGCCAAACTTCTAGACCTGGGGTAAGTGCGGGAGGGTGAGGCAGAGCCAAGGGTCTCAAGCAAGTAAGAATGAAAAGACTTGTTCAGGGAGATAACGTCAGTAGCCCATGATAAACAAAAGATATCAGTCACAAACCTCAGAGTTATACCTTCAGACACAGCAAATGACTCGGCTCTTCCCTCGCCTGTTCCTCGGGGCCATCATGAGCTCCAGACTAGACCCTGGCCTATTCCACCCACTTCCATCTGGTTTAGGTAGTATTAAAGGCTGCATTAGGGTCCATCTGTCTCCCTCACCTGGCCTCCCCTTTTCCTTCTTTTCTTTCTCCATCTGTTAGTTGAGCTTGTTCTATATGACAGATGTCATACTTAATGCTAGTAATGTAGTGGTGGCAAATACATACATGTCCTTCCCTCATAGAGCAGATCATAGACAGCGGTTGCACGTGGTAGGTTATTATACAAGCAAAACAAAAAAACATTCGGAGGCTGAGGCAGGAAGATTGCTTGAGCCTGGAGTCCAAGACTGGCCTGGGCACCTCCCACAGTGACGGAAGTTGCTGCATGAACACTGAGCTGCCCAATATTGGGGGTTCTGAAAGGCTGCAGTTGTGTTTTAAATGGAAGAACTTTCCTTTTTATCTAATGTTTCTCATGATTATAGCAAAATCTAGCTTGCTCCACTGTCTTTGAAATTTTAATTATAAATCTTAGGTATACTTTCTAATAATAGTTCGTTTAGACTCAGATTATATGTCATTTAAAAATAATAAAGCAGCAGTGACGTAGGGCCTACTACACAGCCTGAGTGTGGAGGAGTCGTCTGTCCTGGCTGCTGTGCTACGTGAGAGGAGCCTTACTCAAGGTCCTCGGGCCATTCCCAGCCATTCACTGGGCCAGTCCTGGTGATTCATCTTCCCCTTGATGAGCCAGCAAGAGTTCAGAATTCATTTTTGAGATCATTGTCTCTTTGCAATCAAGAATCTTGTTTAAAAGCAGGCAGTTGTTTACCCAGGGTGTGTCTTTACAATTCCGATCACTTTCATGAAAAAGGTTAAAACTTTAAGTCATCCGGAATGTTCTAATTACCTGCTGATTCTCAATTTGAGCCCATAGAGAGTTCTCATTTAAAAAAGCAGTAAGAGCCAGGCTCGGTGGCTCAGCCTGTAATCCCGCACCTTGGGAGGCTGAGGTGAGTGGATTGCCTGAGCCCGCAGGTTCGAGACCCGCCTGGCCAACTTGGCGAGACCTCATCTTTACAATAAATCAAAAAAAATTAGCCGGGCGTGGTAGCGCGCACCTGTAGTTCCAGCTACTTGGAAGGCTGAGGCAGAAGGATTGCCGGAGCCCAGCAGGTCGAGGCTGTGGTGGCCAGGAGCAGCCACTACTACACTCCAGTCTGGGCGACAGAGTGAGACTCCAACTCAAAAAAAAAAAAAAAAAAAAGCAGTAAGGACAGCTGTAATGAGCCTGGGATGCCTGACTTAGGCCCCAAGCAAATCAGAGTGGACCTAAAGAGAATCAGGCAGTGGGTCGTGATCCTTTGGATTTACAGTGGGCCCCCCCATGTCCGTGGGTTCTGCGTCTGCATATTCAGCCAACCATGGGTAATAATAACAATACAAACATAAAAAATAATACAGCTAAAAAGCAATACAGTGTGACTACTTACACAGCACTTAACATTGTATTTGGTATTATATATCATCTAGAGTTGATTTAAAGTGTACAGGAGGATGTACGCAGGTTATGTGCAAACACTACACCATTTTATATCAGAGACTTGAGCACTGTGGATTTTGGTATCCAAGGGAGGTCCTGGATCCAATCCCCCTCAGATACCAAGGGACAACTGCATAACTTTTCTCCTAAGGAACCCAAATTATTTGTATATCTTTATCATCTCATGTTTCTTCATGACTCCTCTCTCTTGTCTTTCCCCTCCACCACACCCAGGTTCCCACCCCTCCAGCCCAAATTATAACCACATGGAAACCTTGAGGTCCTTCAGACCTCTCTCTGCCTTACAACCTGACCCAGCCAGCCCTGATTCCTCTTCTTGGGACTGGCTCTAGGCTCCCATTAACTTCAAGTCACACAAAGAGCCCCCCAGGTTCAGAGGACTCAGATTTCTAATATCCCTCTACTAAATGGTCCTACTAACCGAAATACCACTCCAGAGAGGACCGAGTAAGAGAGAGGGGAGCGGTCCAGTGGTCTTCCTTCTTCTTGTTATATTTCCTTCCAAAAGGACACACTGCTCCTTCCTGTGCCTGATGTCTTCACAGCGAGGAGGACTGTGTCCTCTATCCCTCAGGACACACCCTAAACTGTGAGCTCCTCAATCAGCAAATATTTACTAACCACTTACTCCCAGCTGTTATTGCTCCCTCCAGTTCCTGTCCTTGAAGCCAACAGGATACCCCCAAGGCTGGTAGGGGCCTCACCGGCCTCACAGTGTTGAAACCGAGAACACTGGGATGAGATGAGTCTGAGTGAGGGTCCTGAGGCTGAAGGGTGAATCACAGCAGTAATAAAGAAAGTGACAAGTGCCGTAAAGTTTAAGGATTTCCACTCACTTGGCCTCCTGCCTTTCCTTGGACAGTCTCCCATGATACACTATAGAGGTTCTACCGGGCTGGACATTTCCAAGGATAGAAATAAACCAAAAGTCATAGGGGAGAAAAAGATATAATCAGGGACTCTTTCTACACAGTGGGCTGGTCAACAGGAAGTGGGTTTGAGTCCCCGCTGTGCTCAGGGACCTCCGATGGGGTGATAGGGTGGACCCTGGTTAGTCCAGGTAGACAGAGACAGTGACCTGGAGCGACCTGCAGTCTGTGGACTCCTTGAGAGGAGTTGGAAGAATCATGGGAAGAGAAACTCCCCTCCTTAGCCCTTGCCCTGGACTCTTCTCAGGGATCCATCCCCAGCATCTTAAGCGTCTGCCACGACACAGGAGGGATGAGGTTGGTGGCATCTCTTTGTAGTGGAATTGTGACAGGGACTCTCACTTGCCAGTTGATCTTTCATTATATACAAGAGGGGACCCAAAAAAACAATTTATTTATTAAAAAGTGTGTATCTACTCTTACATGTTTAAACTTTAGTCACCTTCAAAGTACTCTCTGTTTGATGCAACACACCTATCAAGATGCTATTTCCGCTGCTCAAAACGGCTTTTCAACTGGCCAACTTGGATGCCTTTTAGTGCTTCTGCCATTTTTTGTTTCACCTCTTCCACATCAGCAAAATGTTTCCCTTGGGGACTTTTTTCATCTGGAGAAACAAAAAAATGTTGCTTGGGGTGAAATCGGGTAAGTAGGGAGGGTGGGGCATGGGGGTCCATGTCGCTTTTGGTCAAAAACTACTGAACACTCAGCAGGATGTGGGCAGGTACATTGTCATGATCAAAGAAGCAGTCACTTAATTGCCATAATTCTGATGTTTCTTCCACAATGCAACTTCTCACAACAACGGTAGCTGGTACACTGATGCTGATGGTTTCCTATAACACTTATCAAGCAGAGGAATCCTGTACTACAAGGAGCCCACCCCCTCCAATAGATTATCCTTTTTTTTTTTTTTTTTTTTTGAGAATAAATAAGTTAGCTACTGTTGGCTTTCACTAGACAGTGTTGGTAACAGCACCTGTTAACCTGATGTGTGTCTAGAATATCACTAGAGCCTGACTTGGGCTGGGCATTTCTACAGAAGCCACCACAATTTGCTCACTGTGTAGACCAAAGCACACGGGAGGCAACAAACCTAGTTTTCATGTGTTGAACATGTCCTTTCCTAGAACAGAGAGCAGGGGAGTAGTGGCACTCTGAGCTGCCAAGGATTCATCTGCTGGTACCAACACAGGGTTGAGATGGATTCTGTGGCCAAGCCCAGGGAGAGGGTAGTTTATTTAAAACAGGAAAGGGTCAGGAGTGATGGCTCATATCTGTAATGCCAATATGTTGGGAGGTTGAGGCAGGAGGATTGCTTGAGCTCAGAAGTTTGAGACCAGCCTGGAAACATAGTGAGACCTTGTTTCTACAAAAAAAAAAAAAAAAAAAAACTAGCCAGGTTTTGTGGTGCTACTTGGGAGGCTGAGGTGGAAGAATCACTTGAGCCCAGGAGGTCAAGGCTGCTGTGAACCATGGTCGTGCTACTGCACTCCAGTCTGGGTGACAGAGTAAGACCTCCCCCAACTCAAAATAAAAATAAAGCAGGAATGGATTTTTAGAATAAAAATTTTCTTCTTTCTGGAATTCAAGCCAGTTACCTTTTTTGTGGTTTTTGTTTTATTTTTGCTTTTTTGGTTTTTTTTTTACTTTTTACAAATGTCCAAGCTATAATATTAGCAGAAATAAGAGTTAAAAGTTAGCAGACTGATTCTCTACTGCTTCATGAGCAGCTACATGTGGGCATTAGTGAATTCCACACAGAGGAACCCCTGTATCCCTGAGTCTTGCAGGATGGATACAAGTTTGCCAGGTGCACAGGAAGGGAACTGCATATACTCAGTGTATGCTCAAATGAATCACTAATTCTGGACAGATAAGTAGCATATACAAAGGCCCAGAATTATTAGAAGGAGAGAGGAGAAAATTTTGGATCCCAAAGGTAATTTTTGAAAATTCTGTTAAGGGCGATTTTCAGTATACTGAGAGAGAATTCAACTAAGGAGGACCATGAAAGACTCAGTTGACCTCCTAAAGAATATACTGCATGTAAAAATAAGTGAACAAAGGATAAAAAAGGAAGGAGAATCTCAGAGGCCAGGAACAGGGTAATAGACTGGGTGTGTAGCTGCTACCCATTAGGAGTGTGGTCACCTGAGATCTGAAGCCAGATCCAGGCACACCCCCTCAGAGTTTCTTCAGCCTAGGCACTGGAGTTGCCAGACACTCTTTGACCATTGCCTCCTCTCTTTCACCTGCGCTGTCTCTGTAGCCACCTTTAGAAGCTTTACAACCCAGGAAGTCCTTGAACCAGCATCAAGAGGGAAAGAGAAGGAATGGGGGATCTTTTGCTGAGGGAATGGCCTTGCATGTCTTCCCGCCTTTTCAGCCATGCACCCAAAGCTCGAACTAGAGAAATCAAGATGGAGCCACTCAGCCAGGCTTTCAGTCTCGTCCAGTTTGTGAGCAAACTCTGATTTCTCACTAGAGAGTATTTGCCTAGCATGACTCAGTATCACGTGTAAGAGGTGGCTCTTAGTGCAGGTGATTGAAGAAAGGACGGCCCTCAACATAAATCTAAATAACCACCTTTACAACCTCTCTCTTACCTCTCCACCCTCTTCCCACTCTATTCCTTGCAGTCTGTGAGCAAGAGTTTTAGTCCATTTGGGCTGCTGTAGCAGGACACCAGACACTAGGTGGCTTATAAACAACAGAAATTTGTTTCTCACAGTTCTGGAGGCTGAGAAGTCCAAGATCAAGGTGTCAGCAGATTCAGTGTCTGCTTGAGGTCCCATTCCTCATAGGTGGTGCCTGCTCCCTGGATCCTCACATGCTGGGAGGCTGAATGATCGCCTTTGGGCCTCTTTTATCAGGGCACTGATCCCATTCCTGAGGGCTCCTGCTCCACCCTCATGACCTAGTCACCTCCCAGGGGCCCCCGACTCTTAGTACCATCACATTGGGGATTAGGATTTTAACATATAAATTTTGGGCAAGGGAAGACACAAACATTCATACCATAACAATAAGTTAAGAGAAAAATGTGTTCCAGCCCATGTCAGTGAGAGAGAAAAGCTCACTCTTAGCCCGGGTGGAACCGGGCAAGCAGAGCGCCCCCTGACCCTAGTTAATAAACACTCATTTGACTGAAGGGAATGACTAGCATGCTGTGGAGACTGGACTTTTTGGCCCAGGCACAAGCCCTAGACAACAGCTCTATTGTTCTCCCTCAGACTTACGTACTGGATATTTCTGCACATCTCTCTCCATAGGTTTTGGGTCTTTATTCACAAGAATCATTGGTCACTTATTCCTTTTTTTTTTCTTTTGAGTCAGGGTCTTACTCTCACTCAGGCTGGAGAGCAGTGGCACGTTCATTGCTCACCACAGCCTCAACCTGCTAGGCTCAGGTAGTCCTTTTGCCTCAGCGGAGCTACAGGCGTGCACCACCATACCTGGCTAGTTTTTTAAATTTTATTTCTTATATTATATTTTGGGGTTTTTCATCTCCACTGTCACTCTCTTGCAGGTACATTCATTAAAACTTGCCCTTGAAGGCGTGGAAAAGGAAAGGGATTTCTACTTTGGGAAGTTGAGAGAGATTGAGCTCCTCTGCCAAGAACATGGGCAGGAAAATGATGACCTCGTGCAGCGACTCATGGAAGTCCTCTACGCTTCAGAAGAACACGTGAGTGTGAGGAGCCCTTGACTCCTGTGTTCTAACATCACTCTCTTGGTCAAAGTGCAGTCCGTCAGCATGCTTTAGAACACATCCCTGGGCCCTCCGTGAGAATTACAGCTTAGTTAAATGCATTTGATATTCCCAAAGGAATAAACAGCATTATCATCACAATCGGTTGACCCAGGCCTATGGGCCGTGCATTCATAAATTAATCTGGGAAGAAATGGGTGGGACAGTAGGAGCTTTAACTGAGAAAAATACTTATGCAGCCAAATCCCAAGTGGTCTTCAGCTCTGAGCAAATGAACAGTAAGAATTTTTATATCGATTCTTCTTTCTTAATGAAAGATCAGAGTGTGGTTCAAGGATAAAACAAGCTACATTTTTCCCCATTCCCATAAACCCCACAACTGTCTGTTTTTCTTTCACAGCTGGTTGTCTTGGTTACTCCCTGCCAGGACGGACCAGAATGGTGGGCCAGCCCTTTGTTAAAAATACTTCCAGAAGATCCCCTTTGTGGGGAGACCTGCCACTAGAGTTGCTGCTCATGAGTGCTGAGGGAGACCCAGATTTGGCTTTGCCAGGGTGTTGAAAAGCAGATGTGAGACACAGGGGAGGAAAAAGGATCTAAGAAGCGGGGAATGGAAGGGGCAGGATGGAAGGTGGAGACTGAGGCCAGTCTCCTGGTTCTGCCCATGTTGGGAGGGAGAGGCCCTGCAGGAGCTCCTGATGGCTCTCACCTTCCCCAGAGCTGAGTTAGGGAAGGTGGCAGTGAGGGGTCCAGTGTCAAGCTTCTCCTTAAGCTGAGTGGAAGCTGGTAGAAGTGGCTGGGCCTCTTGCCTGGAGGCTTGTGCTGCTCTAGGGACTGACGATGGAGTCTTACACATGCTGGCATTCATCCCCACAGAATGTAGCAACGCATCAGCAAGTTTACGTGCCTTATTCCAGCTGAATATCAGGCATGTTTACTCCATTCATGACTCAGAATGCTAGCAGTGAAATTATCCTAAACTGTAAGGAACTGTGTCTGGGGTTTGGGAGCTCTCCACCATTTTTTTTTTCCCATTTTCCCAAGTTTTTTTTTTAAAACTTCTTTCTCGGTTATCAATAGCTCAGAATGTAGATGTGGAAGCCCTGCAAGTCCACCTGGTTAGGCCCCAGCAACTGTGATGGCCATGATGGCAAAATGCGGTTCTTGGTATCTTCAGATATGATAGAAGAAATCAGAGGCTGGTTTTTAGTATGTCTGTGACCACCAAAGTGGCATGTATGAGATGTTCTGTATGTGCTGAGTGCTTGCAGTCTGCCAGACTCTAGATGATTATGGTTATTCTCTTCACAAGCTTGTCTGAGGCTAAATCGGATGAGATCTGCACAGCAACGAGTGGCCGAGTGAGTGTCTGTCTAAGGTAATGCCTGCCTGCATCCCCTAGTGGGAATAGGGCTGGCATGCAGGATCGAATCTACTTCCCATCCTGCCCTTCCAGCAGAAGGAAAAACCTTCAGATTCTAACCTCATGCCAGATTTTGTTCCAAGAGGGAGCCCTTGTGCAGGAGCAGTGTCACCCGACAGTGCACCCCAAGTGAAGAGTTAGAGCGGACTGCTGAATTCCTGGCTGAGGATAGGCAGGTGGCCTCAGACAAGAGAGCTCTGGGTGTAATTTCAGGGGGTCTGCCTAGCTGATCACTCTCAGCTTCGGTTGTGCCATTCCCATCACCACTCCCACCACACATGCCACTTTGCTGCCATCTGGATTCTGGGAGCCTTTATTGCAGTGTATGTGCAGCTAAAATGCAGATACCCCAGGGAGAGGTAACACCTTAGAGCCTCGCTAGTCATTAGGACTGAATAATGGGTTTAGCAGGTCCTTTCCTGAGATGGAGTTTGAGGGGAAAGGGCCCGGGACTTCTTGGATGTTAGTTTATTAGCTCCTCTAATTCTCTTGAGAGTCCTGTTAGGTAGATATTGTTGTTATCCCAATGTACAGATGAGGGAAACTAAGGCTGTCAAGAGGTTTAATACCTTTCCCAAGTTTTTGAGCAGCATAATTTGCATTTAACCCTAAAGTCTGATTTATGAGTTCACACTCTCCCTTCTCCAAGCCTGGGCCCCCTCTTAAATGGTGTCGTGACAGTAGTAATAGCTAACATTTATTGAGCATGTGCTAGATATTGCATTCAAGTCCTGCCAATATTTCTGATCTTAACCACATCCCTATGAGGTGAGGTCTATTGCTCTAAGTTTTACAGATGAAATTGCCTGCCCAATGATTCACAACTAATAAGCTTCAACATTAGGATTTGAAGCCAGACTTATCTGACTCAGAGCTTATCTGACTCAGAGCCTAAAATCATAAGGCCTGTGTTACCTCCTTCTCAGCATATTGGGTTCCATAAGACAAGGAGAAAATAAAGATCATACCACTTGGGGAAATTCCCAAGATGGACTGTCAACTTGATAACCTTCAGGTGAACATGCCCTGCAAGTGAAGAAGGAATTCCAACCTGGATTTTCTCCAGATAACCCCTTGACCATTTTGTTGGTTTACATCTTCAGAAATCTAGGCTTGGCCTCTTTCTCTGGGCATTCATCTGTTTAAATCAGCATCCATGGAGAACTTTGGCTTTCTTCTGGCTAGTCAGCGACTTTTTAAACCCACCTTTGTTGTTATATCTCTGGCACAGGGTTGATACCATCAAATAGAAAGATATTTGATGGAAGGGAGAGAGACTGGCATGGCCCTGTGAGTGTATGCTAAGGAGTATCCAAAATCCAAGAAGAGAATTGCCTGGTGTAACCAGACAGTTAGAATCTGGAAGAGAAAACAGCCTTAACATAAACTATCTATGTGGGTTACCAGAACAAGATCTTCACATGTAGTTGCTGGCTTAATTTTTCTAGTTTCAGGATCTTTTTTATTGCAACCGTGTGTCTGAAAAACTCCAAAAGAGACACAACAGGCTACACTGAGTTTTCTACAGCAAATAAGTGTTTGATCTGGAATATGCCAGGTGTCCGTGTTTAGCATGTGACAACACCCACGTTTTTCAAACCTTAGATTTTGTACAGAAGGAAAGAGAAGACAACAGTGTGCCTGGACGCCATTCTGGCACACTCCATGTACCATGAATGTATGGCTCTGCTGACAGAGAGGCTTGGGAGCAGCCAGCTTACTGTTCTTTCTGCTTCCTGGCCTAGAGGCTTAAGGAATCATCCTAGATACCCAAAAGCCTTCATGTGCTTGTCTTTCTCCCTGAGGATAAGGAATCCTGTGTCTGATGCAGCCTTCCATAAGCATAAACAGGTCCTGCTGTTGGCACAAGTGAGCCTTCCCAAAATTTCTACCCTTGTCCCCCTTCCCCTCGAGTCTGTGGTCTGGAAAGCATCACTTTTGAAACACATGCTCAGTGGGTACAATGCCACCGTATACCCTACCCTCAGCTCTGGGAATCCTGCTTTGGCCCCACTGTACTTGGTCCTGATGCTGCGTCCTGTTTTTCGGCCATCCCCATACTTCGGTGGCAGTGGACTTGTACCTATGTGCCGGGATGATGCTCCTGGTGTCTGGGAAGAAGTGTTGATGCTCTGCTCATGGTGCTGTTGGTATGGCCATGTGCACAGATCTGAGATGGCAGAGATGCCTGGTTGTCTGCCCTTCCCAGGGCCTCCTGGAGACAAATGAGGGCTGGTAGCACATGTTCTTCAGTTAAACATAGGTGGGCGTGCATTGACATTTCAGGTTTGCTGGAGGGGATCTCTCCCCTGAGCGATGATGCATCACTTTTATTTGGGGATGACTGGTCTCTTATTGTCATAGTCAAGCCGTCCTGGATGTTTGGAAGATGTAAAAATCCAGATGAGAGCTGTGAGTAGGAAAACCAACAGAGGTGGCTGAGGTCCCAACTGTGGAAACCTGGTGGAGGTGTCCAGAGCAGACCTTTATCATTCTCATGATGTTTTCCCTTGATGCTTGGAGCCACAGGAGCCTGGGCCTAGTCATTGTCAGCCAAGGTGCACCAGCTTGTGGACAGTTACATGTTTCCTGAAGTCCTGACTGACGTGGAAGCTGCTGTTAAAATGACATATAGACTTTCTTGCTCCTTCAACCAATGCTTTCTGGGGACAGGCTGTGGTTCTGTCACTGGGCTAAGCACTGGGTATATAGAAAAAGATACATCCCCATCTCAGAAGAGCTCACAGCCCCAGTGAGGGAGACAGACAGGGACATGACTAACTGGAATGTGTGTCAGCTTATGAGAAGTGTGATAATGGAGACATAAATAAACTCATGTGGGGAGCAGATAAAAACAGCCTGGAAGGCCACACCGAGACTTCACAGGGAAGATGGCATTTGTGTTGGCTGTTAAAGTATGCCTGGGAATACCAGCCATTATAGAACTGAGATAGGGTGTTCTTCAGGCAGAGGAAACAGCGTGAACAAGGCAGAGAAGAGAGACCAGCCGCTCCGGCTGGCTGAGTGACAGGAGAGGAGGCTGCAGGGTGGCACCTCCTATGGGAGTAGAGGGCGTTGGCTCTTCTTGGTGAGCCCTCCTCCCTCCTTGTCCCCTATTTTCCTCTTACCGTGGCCAAGAGCCTTTTGTCTTCCAACTTGCTTCTCTTTCTAATAATTACAAGAAGAATAAAGACCTGTAACTCAGTCCCTCACAACTAAACATTTAGAAAGGTGATGGATTGATATGCACACACTAGAATCAAGTAGGTAGCACTCCACTGTATGAGTCCCATATTTGGCAGAGGTTTTGCCTGGCCTCCTACCTGCACGTGGGTTTAAGTTCTTCAGTCTTATATGAGACATGAGAAAAATATCCTTTTTTTTTCTTTGAGCCTGCAATAGCATTGTGTGGGCTGGGAGCTCTCAGCTGTGATGTGTAACATCTCTCAGAATCAGAGACGTGTTCTGCCAGGCTTCAGACTGCCTTCACTTGCACCCCAAGCAGGAGTAACCCATTAGTAATCTGGGAGGTGTGCTCTTTCGTCTGGTATTGCACAGGAAGAGTGGTCTGGGCACCGCAGTTCCTGCAAATGTATGACATCACTGGCGGCCATGTCTTGTCTTGGGACTTCAGCCAGGTATGCATGGCAAGTTGCCCTGGGCCAGCTGCAAACCTCAGAGCCATAGACAGGAACAGTGAACCCACCCCTTGGTGGACGTGTTTGGAAAGAAGGCCTTGCTTAGGGCTTCTGGTCCTACAGCTTGTTACAGGCTCAACAGTTACTTGAATCCAGGTCTTTCAACTTCAACTAACTCTGATATCCCACAGTTAATCCCCATATGTGATGTGAGAAAAATGTAAAGCAGATCCTCTTTTCTAAGATCTGTTCAGCAGTCA
This sequence comes from Tarsius wallacei, assembly GCA_963574415.1. Lineage (NCBI taxonomy): Eukaryota > Metazoa > Chordata > Mammalia > Primates > Tarsiidae > Tarsius > Tarsius wallacei. The sequence goes on from CAUYQG010177367.1 coordinate 12,876, forward strand.
AACATGCACAACAACAATGATGTCAGAAAAGCATACCCAGACCAGCTGAAGTTTGAGCAATACAGTATGCAAGACACCACGCTAGTGTTCAAGGGTCAGGATGATAAATAAAGCAATGTAACTCACCTATAGAGGCTGGGATCCCTGCTGGAGAGGTAGATATGTAGCCATCCAGCAGGAAGGCAGGCCGGGCTGCAAGAACTGAGGGTGCAGAGCTTGGGAGGAAGAGACAGAGGCAGTGAGAGAGGCTTCAGAAAGGAGTGGCATTTTCGTAATTTAGAGCAACATGTGGCAGAGCAGACAGCTGGGAGTTTCCAGTCCACCATCCCTGTTGAACTCCCACGAGCATCAGTCTTGTTCTTCTCCCCTAGATGAGAGGAGAGCACTGACTGAGGGAGGTTGGTAGCCATTTCCTATCTTGCATTGTCCCAGCAAGAAACTCTCCTACTCCCCGTAAGAGTGTGCAGTCTCACTGTCGGTTGAGGCACTGGCTCTTTGAGCTGAGAGGAGGATCACCCTCGTGTGGGCCAGGCAGAGAGCAAAGCAGTGTGCAAAGGTTGCTGCCAAGAACTCAGCTGTCGCAATGCCAGGGGTCCTGGGTTGATCTGGCAGAAGAGGACTTAAGAGGTTTGTCCTAGCCTCCAGGCAGTCAGGACCAACAGGTAGGGGAGGGCATGGGGCATCCAGTGTTCAGGATCAGGCACAGGTGAGAGAGGACACAAGCACTTCTGTACGTGCCAGGATTAGGAACAGATTATAGCAAAGGGTGTCCTTCAGACTGACACTACCAGCTCAGACTGTGATGTCTCCCTGAAGTCAGAGAGCATCTGCAGTTAAGGAATTAAAGAGCGAGGGTCAGAAATGCACCTTTCTCAGACAGAGCAGATGATTGGGCCTTAACATTCCAGAGGTGGAGCCGTTCGAGGTGAGGACAGCAGAGAGTGGCACAGGTTTGGGGAGAGCTCTTGTGTACCGGATGACTTGCTTCTCAACACAGAGCCAGTAAAGAACAGTGCCGGCCTTGGTCCTGAATCTTCAGCACAATGTCACTTTCTCCTCTTGGTTGTCACAGAAAGGGTTGCTTTTTAAAAAATATTTGTACTTCTAAAATATATTCCAAAAAGTTCTCCCACTAAGAAATAATAATTACAACTCACACTTATATTTACTATGTGTCAAATACTCTTCTGGGAACTTTACCTATTTTAACTCATTAACTCCTCTGTTGGATTCAGTGAATTCATCGATTCATTGATCAAGGAAACACTAACATCTCTGTTACCTGGGTACTGTTATCTCCAGTTTCACAGAGGAAAAAACTAAAGTCCAGAGCACTTAAGTTTTAGGCCCAAACTCCCACAGCTTGCAAATAACAGGACTGGGATGTGAACTCCAGAGTCCACACTTATAACCTTGACTTTACACCACCACTCAGAAAGTGAGCGGCCTGTGCCCTTGGCTGCAAGGCTGGTTGTCTTGGTCATCCACTCCTGAATCCACTGTGATTTCTTCCTTTCCAAACAACACGGGTTGAGTCTTACAGTAAGCGAGATATGGCACAGGGGCCATGCGGCCCTATCCCTGACTTCAGGAACCTCAGGATCCAGTGGGTGAGAACAAAAGGGTCAATCAAGACAAACAAGACTCCCAGCCAGAGTCTCCTAGCAGAGGGAGAAAAGTTCTGCAGGAGGAGAGAGAATGTTCTCCCGTCTCAGCAGCCTAGGGAGATAGTCATACTGTGTTGGAATTGGATATAATCGGGTTTGTCCTAGGCTCCAGGTAGTCAGGACCAACAGGTAGGGGTGGGCATGGGGCATCCAGTGTTCAGGATCAGGCACAGGTGAGAGAGGACACAAGCACTTCTGCACGTGCCAGGATTAGGAACAGATTATAGCAAAGGGTGTCCTTCAGACTGACACTACCAGGCAAGAAAAATGACAGCAGGGTAAGGACTAGGACACAGAGCAAGAGCCCTGTATCCCGGACCATTAGTGCAGGGGTGACTCCCAACATGCCACGGAGGCTGGGGGTGGGGGTGCATTTCATATGCCAACAGCTTCATTCATGGTTGTCGTGATACTCCTGAGTCATTGAGTTTGGTTTATTTTCTTACAGAGGGCGGGAAAGTATGCAGTGTATTCTTTGAAGATTTCCTTCTAAAACACAAGAAAAGTCGGGTGCTTAAAGCCTAATGACTGCTTTCTAGGATGATTTGTAGGCCTCCCTGTGTGTGTATTGACCCCTGAGATCTGGGAGACATTTGCATGATAAGTTGTGCCCAAGCCTGGTGCTGGTGATGACAGTGGGCTGGGACGCTGCAGGGCCCCAAACACAGTAAATGATTTCAGCTGAAACATCTCTCCTGCCCCACAGGAGGGCCACACAGAAGAACCGGAAGCAGAGGAACAAGCCCATGAACAGCTGCCCCAACAGCAGGAAGAGTACTGACCCGCCTGGCAGCTCTTGACACTTCCATCGTGCGTGGGAACGTTTCTTCTGGAGAATTGGAACATGTGTGGCCTCAAACTCAACAGCAACCAGTTGTTCCCAACCTGCCGTTACCATCAACGCACTGTTGCACACGCCAGCCACTGCACTTGGTTCCCATTTTCTTTGCCAAGATGTGTTAGCAGACGGCCGCCTGGCCACCTACCCAAAAGATCGTAGGGTCACATACATCCAACTTCACCACTTGGCTGCTTGAGATTGGTTCTGCTCTCTTCTTCATTTCTTTCCAGAACAACTCTTCCCCACCCCACCACCACCACTGCCACCACCCCCCTTTTTATCCTGGTGTGAAACAATGGTAATTTGATATATGGTATTTATATTGGCATTTCTCAACCCAGTGTCACTAGATGTCACACGCATTTGTGGTGCTTTGATGTTTGCAAGTCTAACCTCTGAACGTAAAATTGGTAAATAATTAATTGGAGCAAAGGGAAACAGATACTTGATATGAAAGCCATAATGACAGTGACTTGTGTCATGGGGAAAAACATAGGGTCAGTTTCTCCCTGTACTCACAACACTAAAGGGGGAAAAAATGGATTCAAAGCTAGGACTTCAGGGCCCAGCAGTATTCATACATCAGCATGTTAGACACCCACATAGTATGTTGTTAGCTTTGAAAGACATTCACTCAAGGAAAACACCGTCTCAACTTTGCCCTTTCTCTGTATGCCCCTCTCCCAGGTTCTCATGCTATTTTTCTTTCTCAGGGTCCTCTTTGGCGGGCAGCCACTCTCCCTAAGATGTTGTCATCAGTTTTCTGCAGTCCAGAGGGAGTCTGGGTAGGTCCAGGTCTTCCTGTCTCATCCCTCTCCCGTCTTGTGTGGGTTTCAGCCCAAGAACTGTCCTTCACGCTAGGGGACTTCCACTGAAGGACCTTCAGGGTGTGGAGCTCCAAGCTCCGGGCTTCTGCATCACACTGCATACTTGCTGGAAGGCTGGAAGTGAAGACCTTATTCATGGGAGTGTAATTCCAAGGGGGAATCATGGCTTTGCAGTCTGGTGTTGACACTGGAACAACAGCACAGGAAAACCTATGACCCCCTAGTATCTTCTGGAATGAGGAATCTCCCCTCTTTAACACAAGGGCCCTCCTTGCCATTGACCTTTGCTGAACCATGGCAATTCATAAATAGAGGAAACATTAATGAATTAAAAGCATTCCTTATTTTTTTAACTAATATTTGCACATTTTCTTAGTCTCTTTCCAAATCTTTGCCTCTCTTTATTTTTATTTTTCCCTTTGACAGATGGTATCCTTTCTTGGATCACTCGTTTCACTTGGTTTCTAACTTTAGGTTTACTTTCCCTTGTTATTTGACTTAGCAGGTGCAACAAAAACAAGAAACAACTGTGCCCACCCCACTTTTAACTGAAAAAGTTAAAATAAATTTCTGGATTATGTATGATAAAGCTCTGAAATTTCTTTATTAATTGATGAAGTACAAATTCTAAATTCTAACATTGAAGCTTTTCACCAAAAGAAGTCTTTTCAAAATAAATCTTTTGCAGCAAAGTGGTATTTATTGAGTTATATGTGGAAAAGATGGCTTGTATTTTTGAGATTATTACAACACACTGTGCAGAATTGGACAGATGTTCGTGGTGTTTGGTTTCCCTTTCTTCTCTCTCCTGCTCACTCTGCATTACGCAGCAACTTGTTTCTCTAAGGCTGGACAGCCTGGCCCTCGGCAGTGACGTCCTCCCACGCCTGGTCACAGCTAGTGGCCGTGCTATACACAGCATCATGCTTAACAGCGCGGTGCCCTACTCACTGATTTTTCTTTCGTTAAAGTAGGTCTTACAAAGAGGCACAGTACATGACTCCATGCAGATGACACTTTAGAGGTTCCTAGGCCATCCTTCGCCCGCTCTGGACATCTCAGCCATACCCGGGAGATCGTGACCAAGCTCCTGTCGTGTGGAGGCACATGCATGGGCAGCAGGAGGTCAGGATCCTGTCTTCTCCAGAAACCGCTTACTACTGTGTAACTTGCATATGCCTCCCTGGGGACTCTTGCCGGAACCCCCCCAGCTGGAGAGGAACTCCAGCTCCCCAGCCTTCTCACTGATAAACACGCTGGCCAGATCTCTCTGCCTTCCCCAGTCACCGTACTCCATTCTCCTTCCCAAAGGCTTGGGGCAGACACTCCATTTAGTTAAAGAAGAGCTGTAAGTTCCTCTTTCTGTCCCCATCTTTAACATCTTCTGTCATGCTGCACCCCAGATAATGTCATGGATGCTTTGGGGGCATCTTTAACAGCTGGGTTTCTGAGAGACCCCCACTCATTTCCCATGAGTAGTGGGACTCCATCGTTCTCTCATCTCAGCATTCAGGACACACTTTCCTCCATGACCCCAGTCACATGTCATCGGGCTGGGTCGAGTAGTGTCCCTGGGTATGTGTTCCTCTCCTCCCCTCAGGAAGCCTTATTTCATCCTTAGTCCCCCTTCACACCCACTGTTGGCTGGTTATAGCACTTCTGCTGCTACTGTCAGATAGGAAGTGATTGAAGCAGGGGGCAAAGAGAAAACCCATGCTTATTCTAAGCAGAAAAGCAGGAAAAAAAAAGACAAGGCAACACCCTGTTGACCCGAGAGAAGTAAACTCCAAAAGGGAACCAAGAATTCCTCCCTTCCCTGGTGAGTATTTCCATTATTCCGTTAAGGTTTAATATGCATTCAGATTACTTTTACTAAATAGTACACCATAAAGCTTTTGTTATATATTAAATGGAAACTGAAAGGAATGTAAACATATGTATTGTTAATTATAAATATAGATAAGTAATGACATAATAGATGAAAAAGTCTTATTCAGATGTATCACATTCATTTTCCATTACCCACCTACTGTCGCATGGTAGAATAGTTTTTTGTCTCTGAATATGTGAATAACTTGACTTGCGTTGATCTTTTTACATATTTAATAAAAAAATATATGTTAAAACTCTGCCTGGATCTATAGATTCTTACATTTTATACTAAAACTTCCCTCTTCAATGAGCATGTGATAGTGACTAGGAGATTTGTGTGGATTCACACGTCTGCCCACATTTTATTATGATTTATGGGGGTGTTGTCTTTGTTTTTATTGATGGCAAATGTTTAAACAGGAATTACAGATTAGTATTTGATATCAAATGTAGCAGCTGTAATACCTTTTTGCAAACTTTATCAATAATAATAATAATAAAGATAAAACATTTCCTTGGGAAACATTCCACCTCAAGTAAACAAAACCCTAGCTCCAGCAGGTCCGACCTGCTGCATCTGGATAGGACAGTGGTGGGTGAATAGGAAGCTGGGGGAGGGGCGGGCAGATGTTTCTAAGTAAAGCCTCATGGCAGAATGACCTGCTTGGCAAAAGTTCTTTGAGTAAGTGTGTTTTGCTCCCCTGTTTGTTGACTTTAACTAAATGGTGATGACTTATCAACATAAGCTATAAATGGAATACAAAACTGGCACAGGAATAGGTGAACAAAGAAGTGAAAGTGGACTAGTGAGCACCTGTGGAGACAGGTAACAATGGGTGCAGTCTTGACCCTGGAGCCTACAGGTTACTGAGGTTCAGCTGATAGATACCCTTTCTCCCAGAAGAGTGCTAGCTTTCCCTCTGCTGCATCCAAGCACCACCTAGAGGCCAGTTTTACTTCTGTACTACCCTTTGACAGCTATTTCCCATTCATTTGCCTTTAGGCACTTTGCTATTAAAAGAAATAGGAAAGTAACAGAGGACAGTGATGCTATCTCCTCTTTTCCACCTACATTCATTTCCCCCAGGGTACAGTTGGGACCGAGGTCTGTGAGCCATTGTCTGGGTTGTGAAATCGCAAGCTCACAGCACACAGGTGTTTCCCATTTAATTCATCAACCCTGAGGCTTCAAACACTCGATCGTACACTTAGAGATTTGTGCACAAATAGCCAAAAATATGTGTGATTCGTCTTACTTAAAAGGTATGCTGGTGGACTCTAGTAGCCTTGTCACTGATGGTTCATCTGTGGTGAAATAGCATGCTTGTTCCGTTTTATTAAATCTGATGTCATCTCTAAAAATTTTATGTGATGCTACTGGTATTATGGGTAGGTTCATGAGTCCAGAGACACCCCCCCCAAAAAGTAATGGAATTCCACTCTGAATCGGAGTTACAAAATGCCAGTTCGTTCTCTCAAACACACACATAGCTTAGTTTCTGGCTTCTCATATTATTTTAGCAGCTAGAACACAAGTACCATGATCATTAAGGCTGCTGTAAGCACTTACGCATTTTCTCAGAACAGAGGCAACATTGCCAAACAGCAGAAATGATGGATTCGAGCATCTCCCTGGATGTCCAACAACTCCTGTCTGGCTAGGAGCTCATAAAACATGGTCTCCATTCACTGGAAGAGCTCCAACTTATTCACCTAAAGGAAAGCAAAGCTAAAGGGAAAATCCATCAATCCCTGGAGGGCACTCTTGAGGCCCCAGGATTTCAGTTCACGAGACTGAAATCCTGAAGATTCCCCCAAACTCTGACCTGGACCCCATGACCTGTATAGATGAGGCATCCATAGAAGGTGCATTGGCTGAGGCTGTGCCTGCTTCTCGGTTGGATTTAGGAGTGTCATCAAATGGAAGGGCCCCAGGCTGGGAATGGTGGCTTGTGCCTATAATCCCAGCACTTAGGGAGACTGAGGTAGGAGGATCGCTTGAGCCCAGGAGTGCAAGACCAGCCTGGGCAACATAGCAAGACCTTGGCTCTACAAAAACTAAAAAAACTGTCCAGGCATGGTGGTGTGTTCCTGTCGTCCCAGCTACTCAGGAGGCTGAGGTGGAAGGATTGCCTGAGTCCAGGAGGTTGAGGCTGCAGTGAGCTGTGATCATGCCACTGCATTCCAACCTGGGTAACAAAGTGAGACCCTAACTTAAAAAGAAAAGGCACATTATACTGTGATTACTAGTGTTGAAGTCTGTGTTCGTACTAGGATATGATTTCAAGGGTGGGACCATTTTGTCTGCAAATTTAGTAACCGCCAGCATCTAGCAGTTTGAGCACGTAGCAGAACTCAGTTTACCAAATAAAAAGAAAAAGAAGGGAAAAGTTGCAGTGATGGAATGTAGCATCGGAACTATTTCCTGTATATCCATTTTCCCTCCATTAACACAGAATAAAATTTTATTTTTTTGCACTGGAGAAAATTACAACACACATGGTCAGAATGAGAGATGAAAATGCAGAATTGGAGAAAACAGTGAAGTGTAGCCTGACTTCCATGAGCATGGAAGTTTAACATGATTTTTAAAAAGCTACCACTTTATCATCTGATGTGTTTTCAAGCCTTGGAGACTGAATTCCATTAGTAAATATTCGATTCTGACTACATGATTCTGTTTGATTTTGAACTTTCCTTAGATAAACTTCAAAGCCAAAATTGAAAGATTATGAACAAAAAAAATGTCAGGTCCGAAAAAGGCAATAGCCCTCTACACCAGTGATTTTTTAAATGTGATTCTGACACCCTCAGAGGTCCCTGAGAGCTTTAGTATCATTTTTCTAATGATACCAAGATGCTGTTATTTGCTTTTTTCACTCTTGTTCTTTTACAGTGTACAATGAATCCCAAGGTGACGTGAGATGTGATATCACAGCAGACAGCATGCAGAAGCAGGTATAATAGTCCAACCGTCTTAATAGCCCAACTGGCAGAAAAGTCATGCTTCTTGTCATTGAGGACAGCCAAGTTGAGACTGGAAAAGTTGATGAACCCAGTGTTGGATGGCAGTTACCAGTAGTGGCAATGCCCTGCAGACACCTGCAGATACAGAATTGCAGCGAGGCTGAGTGGTTAGAACCAGGGATGTGGGTTTGAAAACTATCCCTCTGTAGCCACAGGTAGCATCTCCACAGTGAATAAGCCACCAAGTAAATGAATGCAGATCATGGAGGTGTTCTAGGCAGGTCCTCGGGGAAGAAGGTACATTTTGTGTAAGAGCGCAAGAGATGTTGAGAAGAACCCACTCAGAGACACACTAGTGCAGGGCCCCGAAAAGTACTTTGGCATGGCACAGCCAGTGGATGGGTGAGGAGATGGAAGGAAGGACAAAAGAGGGAAAGAAGAAAACCAGAGGGGACAGCTTCAAGGAGGATGAACTGGTCAACAATATCAAAGCCACATAAAAGACACAAATGATAAATTCTGAGAAGTCAATGGATTTGACAAGAATTGGGTCATTATCAAAAAATAGTTTTGTTTCAAAAAATAGTTTTGCTTCAAAAAATAGTTTTGTTTTTCTTTAAGTAAAGTTATAGGGTCAAAATCGCACTGAAAACTGCATGGAAAAAAATGTGAAAGCAAAAAAGAAAGAAACAAGGATGGGAGAATGAAAACTAAATAAAATCCAGCAAGATTTTTGGTATTTAAGCCAGGACCACCTGTATACAGACACAAAGGACAAGGGCCTCACAACCACTGATGGCACTAAAAGCAGAGGGAAGGGAACATTCACAGACCTTTCTCTCCAAACGCCCTGCTCCTGAAACTACTTCTTGGACCATCAAAATAGAATCCTAACAAATCCTGTTATTCAGAGGTCAGCAACTATTAGGGTTGGTTGGCTCCAACCTTGGCTCCAGCATTTTCCAGCATGAGATAAAGGTCGGCTCTGGTCAGGCATCATGTAATATCATTTACTAGGAAATACTTAAATTTGCATAGGTCTTTTCTTGCTATGAGGTACAAGCAATAAAAATCTAAGTGTCAGAATTTCATGTAGGGAAGGAATTGCTATGACAACCACAACTCAGTCTCTACAAAAAATATAAATAGGAACCAGAATGACAAAATTATGGAGAACTTTTTCTATTTTGGAAACAATTTCAATGACTATTCTTTAATGTTTTGCTCATTTGGCTTCAATATGAGAACAAGAAAACATTCCTCCATTTCAATAGCTTCTTTGTATAACAAATTAAAATAAGCAGACCATCATTCATTGAAATGAAACTGGAAAACAAGACTATCTATAATGACTCACTCCACTAAGATACCCCTTTCCCTGTTCACTTTTTTTGTTTGTTTAGAGAGACAGAGTCTCACTCTGTCACCCAGATTGGAGTGCAATGGCATGATCATAGCTCACCGTAGCCTCTAACTCCTGGGCCCAAGTGATCTTCCCAACTCAACCTCCTAAGCTAGGACTATAGGCGTGCACCACCATACTTGGCTCTCTCTCTCTCTCTCTCTCTCTCTCTCTCTCTCTCTCTCTCTCTATATATATATATATATATATATATAATTTTTTTTTTTTGAGAGAGATATGAAGTTTCTCTATGTTGCCCAGAGGGTCTTGAACTTTTGACCTCAAGTGATCTTCCCGCCTCATCCTCCCAAAGTGCTGGGATTACAGGTGTGAGCCACTGTGCCTGGTTTACTGTTAGCTTCTAATGCTTAAAGGACCACACCCAAATTAGCAAATAGACATACATCAGATGCATTATATTGCAGGCCAAAATAGTAAAAAATAGTAAAAACAGGGAATGTGGAATGACTACATCTTTAGCCGCCAGATTGTAAAATTTCAAGTCGGTTATGAGGACCAAAGTTTCCTACCTTGGCTCCAGCATTTTCCTTTAACCATGACAAATCCTGACTCCTAGTATGAAGTTTAAAGTTTGCTTTGTGTTTGAATGATGAAGGAAGTCTATTCCCAGCTTCTCTTAGGACATCCTAGGCCCTCTCTGGAGCCCACTGTCCCAAAGTCAGAACAAGGAGAACCTGCAAGCCCACTCAGGTATTCAGTGACTTGATCTTCTGTATTTGCCTTAGAACATTTTCTTTTTTTCTTTTTTTTTTTTCCTATTTTAATTTGTATTTAAAAATGTGGGTACAGTTCAGGGCTAGGTATACAAATATTCACCACGCAGGTACCCTTATCGATGAGGTGTGCCCCCACTTCCCCAGGCAGATATCGACTACTGTCAATCCCACCTCCCCACCCCTTCACCCCCCTCCCCACAGTTTCCCACCACTTTCAATCCTTTGCTTATAGCAATATGGTAGTTGTTCAAGGTCCACTTAGGAGTGAGAACATGTGATACTCATCTCTTTGTTTCTGTGAGAGATCACTCCGTATTACGGACTCTAATTCCATCCAAGTTGCTGCGAAGTTCATGATTTTGTTCTTTATAGCTGTGTAGTATTCCATTGTGTATATGTACCACATTTTTTTTATCCAGTCCTCTTTTGATGGGCAGCATGGTTGGTTCCATGTTCTTGCTACCCAGTCCATAAGAGATAAGATAGACAAGTGGGACCTCATTAAACTGACAAGCTTCTGCAAAGCCAAAGAAACCATCAAGAGAGCAGGGAGACAGCCCACAGACTGGGAAAAAATATTTGCCAACTCTATGTCTGACAAAGGCCTAGCATCTAGAATCTACAAGGAACTCAAATATGCTGAAAAGAAAAAAACAAACAGCCCCATTACAAAGTGGACCAAAGATAAGAATAGACAGTTCTCAAAAGAAGATCTACGAGCAGCCAACAAAAACATGAAAAAATGCTTAGTCTCACTAGTCATCAAAGAAATACAAAGCAGAACTACACTGAGATACCACCTAACTCCAGTCAGAACAACCATCATCAATAACTCAAAAAATAACAGATGCTGGAGAGGATGTGGTGAAAGGGAACACTTCTACACTGTTGGTGGGGGTGTAAGTTAGTATAGCCTCTGTGGAAAACAGTGTGGTGATTCCCAAAAGTTCTAAAAATTGACCTTCCATATGACCCCGCAATCCCCCTTATGGGAATGTACCCAGAAGAACTCAAATCACTCTATAAAAAGATACCTGCACACGTATGTTTATTGCAGCATTGTTCACAATAGCAAGAACATGGAACCAACCGTGCTGCCCATCAAAAGAGGATTGATAAAAAAAAGTGGTACATATTCACAATGGAATATTATGTAGCCATAAAGAAGAACAAAATCATGAACTTCACAGCAATCTGGATGGACATAGAGTCTATAATACTGAGTGATCTTTCACAGAAACAAAGAACTGAGCATCATATGTTCTCACTCATAAGTGGACTTTGAACAACTATTGTAATACTATTAGAAAAAGATTGACAGTAGCAGGAAACTGCGGGGGCGTGGGGGTACGGGGAAGTGGGATTGGCAGTAGTCAGAAACTGCCTGGGGAAGGAGGGGCTCACCTCATCAACAAGGGTACCTGCACAATGAATATTTGTATACCTAACCCTGAATTGTACCCCACATTAAAAAAAAAAATTTTAAAAATTTGGTGCAATAAATTATTTATGTGAAAATTTCCTCAAGATATTAAATAGGACATCAAAACACATTTTTCATATCGATATTTGCCTCCTTTCTGACTCCAAAAACTTTGTGAAGCAAATGAATATTTTTGTATTATTGGTTGGAAGACTATTAAGACCGCTTATTTCAATATTAGAAACACAGGATCTCTGGCTTCCAGATGTATACTATTAAGCACTACTATTCAAAGGTTAAATCATTTAATTATTTTTTTCAATAGTTAATTAACCCTGGTGGGTTCATTGCGTTGAAATTTTCGTTAACATTGAATATATAGGAGCTATAGCAATAATTCGACTATAAATTTACTTCAGGCTGAAATTTTTTTTAGCATTCATATTGAGGAATTTCAGGCTTTTATCAATTAGTCATGTGAGATATAGTTCCAGAATTGTCTTCTGTAAAACGCCTACTTTTCTTTTTAATGACCAGATATACAGTTTTAATCTCTAATTGTATAAGTATTTTCATATGAGAAGAATGATTGACTCTTAGAGAACTAGACTGAATGTTCAGATTCCCAAAAAGTAGGGAGGTAAGAAGGAAACATTTCCTCAATGTGTTGTTATAATTTATGAGGCCATGTTTGAATGTTGAGTCTTCCCGGCATCCACAGTTGTTAACCTCTTAAAAAGAGAATTGGATTTCTTCATGTTTCTGAATGCCTATTATACATTTAATAAAAATAACCAAAACTGATATTGATTGTCAGAAATAATAAGCTTGTGAATAAATAAAGCAGTCACTTGTTTGTGTATAGGCAGAGGGAATGAATTAGGCAATTTGAGTGTATTAGATGCAAAATAGTGAAAGTGGTTAATGGGTATACATCTTCCTGACTCAAAAACATTTGCTCTAGTAAGAAGGGATATATATTTACTGCCATTTCTGATGTCTTTTATCAGTGTTCCTATAGATGAAAATATATTTTCTTATTAGATATGGGTAAGGGAATGTGATATAAGCTCTTTTCCAAATAAGTTAAATATTAAAATATAACTTGCTTTTTAGATTTTGATAGATGACGTCTATATTAATACATACGATATTCCATACTGAATTTGCCTTTTGTGGGAGTCAGATTGGATTATTTTTTCCACCAAATGTGCAATTTTGTAAAATTTTTAGCCACCAAAGTAATTTACATGTTTTTATAGGTTATGTAGTTATATATATTATAAACAATATATTTTTGATATATGAAGCAAACTTATGCCAGTTTTGATAGATATGCTCAAGTACATATTACTTCACTTCTAAATAGCTAAAGTATCAGATTGTTGCATTATGTTCAAATCATAGCATAATCTAGTAGGAAACATTAAATGAAATTAAAGGTATATCAACTTTTGATCCTTTACTTAATAAACACTAAAATATAGTACCTTACTAAACTACAGATTGATATCTAGATTGAAATAGATATATACCTATTAAGAAATGTTCTCATATTGAGAAGGGTATTAATATATACAGCTTAAAACTATAATAGTAAAAATCAATGTTATAATTAATAATGGGCTTCTCAGTGCATCCCTGTTTAACTGTATTATCTTATGGTGACTAAATAGTAGAAGTCATCTGGAGTTGGGGTAGTTATTTAGGCAAAGTGGTTCTGAGTTGTTGAAGTGGTGAGGGAGTGTCTGATTTATGTTTATTGCTGGATGGAATTACTTAAATACATATTTATTTACTTTGCATGCTCCTTATAGATTTATACCATGAGGAGTATATCAAGTATAAGGAGTATAAGGAGCATATCAAGTGATAGGTGTATCAAGTGACTGTAAACCAAACTCAGAGTCTTAAATAGAAAGGACATTTACTGGTAACTTTTCAAATAGATTTAGCTCAGGCACTTTTTCAGGTTGTAGGTATCTCCTGCTGTCATCACCTTTGGGAACCCCTTCTGTATTGTTTTAGTTACAGATTGAATTTTTCCTTAGTAGTAAGATGGTTGTTGCAGTAGGGGCCTTACAGCCTCCATTGTTCAAGTGTAGTGGGAAAAGAGCAACTAGTTCGTGGATAATTCAAACAAAAGTGTACTTTGAATGATTTAATATCCTATTGGTTTGTGATGTTCATTTATCATATATTAAATTGTAATGTACATTAAGTTTAGTTTCTGGTCTATTTAGATTGTTCATATAGCTAATACAGGGTAGGACTGTTTTGAAATACATCTTTTTTATTGTCACTATAACTTCTAATTGGCTATAAGTAATATAGAAAAAAGTTTTATTATATATGATTATCCATTAACTGGACCCTTACAAACCTTTTTTCTTTTGTTTTTTTTAAGTAAAAAAAATTTGAGTTTTATTCAGTTTTCTTTAAAATGTTACATGGATTTCAAAATTAATGGTGGAATCTACATAACAAATGACTGAGTGGTCATTCTACTTTCTAGATATTAGAGGCATTTGTCAAATTTTATTTTTTATTTTTAATTTTAAATACGTGAGGTACAATTCAGGATTAGGTATACATATGTTCATTAGGCAGGTACTCTTGTTGGTGAGATGTGCCCCCACCTCCCCTACTTTCCCACTACTGCCAATCCCTTTCTTGTAGTATTACAATAGTTGTTCAAGGTCCACTTATGAGTGAGAACATGTGATACTCGGTTCTTTGTTTCTGTGCTAGTTCACTGAGTATGATAGACTCTAAGTATATCCAAGTTGCTGCACAGTTCATAATTTTGTCCTTCTTTATGGCTGCATAATATTCCATCGTGTATATGTGCCACATTTTTTAAATACAGTCCTCTTTCAATGGACAGAAGAGCTGGTTCCATGTTTTTGCTATTGTGAATAACGCTGCAGTAAACATGTGTGTGCAGGTATCTTTTTCATAGAGTGATTTGAGTTCGTCTGGCTATATTCCCAGCAGGGGGATTGTAGGGTCGTATGGGAGGTAGATTTTTAGCTCTTTTAGGAATAGCCACACTGTTTTCCACTAGTTTACACTCCCACCAACAGTGTAGGTGTCCCTTTTTCTCAATTTTAAGAGATTTTCAAATTATTCTCTTTGCTTTTCTAGATAATCTTGTCATTAAAATGCTAATTTGCCTTCCACTCCTGTCAGTATTATTTTTGGCTTTCTATTTTGTTGCCTTGAATAGAAATTGTAGGACAATATTAAATGATCATGGTCATCTCCGGGACTTATTCTGTTTTTACTGGGAATGCCTTTCATTTTCCCAATTAAGCATAAGGTTGGCTTCTGTTTAGGATGAATATCCTTTATAATTTGAAAAATATCTTTTAGTCCTGGTTTTATAAGACTTTTCAATTTGGAAAGTATATTTAGAGCTTTTGTTATCTAATGTGGTCATCATTTGGTGAATCTCACTCAGCCTACTAACAAGACAGATATATTTAGCGATTTTCTAATATTAAGCCACTCTTGAATTCCTCCATAATGGTAGACAATATACTGCCAAATCAATTTTGCAAGCATGCAGCTATCTCAAAGAATATCTCCCAGGTTAACGTTTTCCCTGGGAAGATACCTTTTGCTTATAAATATACAAATGTCATAGATTTTATATCCTTTAAACCCAATACAAAGTTTTAAACAAAATGAAGTACAAGAAAAGCCTGGAGATACATTCTAAATACAATTTTGACAGAACATCAAATTTCCTATAGATGTTTTGGAAAGTACTCTGAGTTATCAGCAAAGAGATGCTCATTTTCAATGTTGCTGGGCTAAGACAGGCATCATAGTATTACGGCATTAAGCAACTACTTGTTAATAGCTATGCAAATTGTTTAATATAAGAAAACTTCTTTAACATTTTTCATCTAAAACGTAGTTTGTTACCTATACATAGGCAATATATAGGGTCTTAGTTATTCATGAAAATTGCTGGAGATTTTAGGTTGATGTATAATGCATTATAATTGTTGAGATTTTAGTATAGAACATCTAATTTCTAGGGAAGGATAAATGATGTTATGCAGACAATATCTCTGCTTTATTTGGATTGTTGCTCCTGTGATATTAGTCTGTAGTAGTGATAACAGATATGTCAGATTATGGTATCAATTTATTTACCAGTAGTTTTGTTTTTTGGAGATTTCTTCTTATCATTTTCTTTCTTCTGCTTTAAACTTCTTAAAATGCTTCTTTGCTGTTTATATAAAAATATAGTACTCTGATTTAATCTCTCAGATTAGTTTTGGCTACATTGTGTAAAATTTGATAAGCTGGGAGTTTAAATTGATTTCTTTCTTTTCCTAACTCATTAGGACCGTAAAAGACTGTTTTTCATTTTCAAATAGGCTGTTTTATTTTTTTCTTGCTACTATTAAAAATAACTTTTTTAATTTCTGGTTTTACTGTGTTATAATTAGAGGGTGACAACTATATCATTCCTATTGTAGGAATTTTATTGAATTGTTTATTGTGGCTTGAAATATTCTTAATATAGCTAATGTACAATGGCTCCTTGAAGTGTTAATTTAATCTTGTCGTTTATATCACAAAATTCCTAAATTTCATCTGTGAAAGACTAAAAAAGTTGTAGATAGCTCCCACAATAATCCCATTTTTTTTGTATTTGTAATAGTTTTTATGTTATCTATTTTGAAGCTTTGTTTTGCCCTTTGAACGATTCTTGACTATTTTATTTTCCTTTCAAATAGTAGTTTTTAGCAATATAAACTGATCTGTTTGCATTTAATTATTTTGTCTTGGACTATACTTTGTCTAAAATAAGTGTTACTTGTAGTTTTTGTTATCATTTCCATTTGCCTGTTTGATCCTTTTTTTCCTTTAATTTTTAATTTTTTTTTCAAGTTTTGATGTTTTTATTTTAAAGATATGGGGTACAATTTGGGGTTAGGTATACAAATGTTGGTTATGCAGGTACCCTTGTTGATGAAGTGTGCCCCCCATCCCCTGGCAGTTTCCCTTAACTGCCAATCTCACCTCCATTCTCCTGGCAATTTCTCACTACTGTCAATCCCTTTCTTACAGTATTATGATAATTGTTCAAGATCTGCTTATGAGTGAGAACATGTGGTATCAGTTCTTTGTTTCTGTGAAAGATAACTCAGTATTATAGACTCTTAAGTCCATTCAAGTTGCTGCAAAGTCCATATATTTGTTCTTCTTTATGGCTGCATGATACTCCATTGTGTATATGTACCACAGTTTTTTTATCCAGTCAAACTTGGTGGGCAGCATGGTTGGTTCCATGTTTTTGCTATTGTGACTAGATCTGCAACAAACAAGTGTGTGCAGGTATCTTTTTTGTAGAATGATTTGAGTTCCTCTGGGTATTTTCCCAATAGGGGGATTGCTGGGTCATATGGAAGATCAATTTCTAGTTCTTTCAGAAATCGCCATACTGTCTTCCAAAGAGGTTGCACTAGTTTGCATTCCCACCAGCAGTGTAGAAGTGTTCCTTTTTCTCTGCATCCTCGCCAGCATCTGTTGTTGTTTGTTTTATTCATGATGGCCATTCTTATTGGGGTTAGGTGATATCTCAATGTGGTTTTGATCTGCATTTATCTGATGATTAGTGAGGCTGAACACTTTTTCATGTGTCTGTTAGCTGCCCATATATCTTCTTTTGAAAAGTGTCTATTCTTGTCTTTTGCCCACTTTTTAATGAGGCTTTTTTTTGGGCACATTTGAGTTCCTTGTAGATCCTAGATGTTAGGCCTTTGTCAGATAAAGAGTTGGCAAATATTTTTTCCCACTATGTGGGCTGTCTGCTCACTCTCTTGATGATTTCTTTTGCTTTGCAGAAGTTTGTCAGTTTGATGAGGTCCCACTTGTCTATCTTATCTGTTACGGCACGGCACTTGGGGTTTTGATCAGGAATTGGTTGCCAGTTTCAATTTCCATAAGGGTGTTGCCTGCATTTTCTAAGATTCTTATAGTTTGAGGTTTTATGTTTAGGACTTTGATTCATTTAGGGTTAATTTTTGTGTATGGTTATAGATAGGGGTCTTTTTTTAATCTTCTGCATGTGGTCAGCCAGTTTTCCCAGCACTATTTACTGAATAGGTTCTCATCTCCCCCGTGGTTATTGGTGGAAGCTTTGTCAAAGATGAGTTGGTTGCCTGTTTGATCCTTACCTTCTAAGGAAATTCCTTTGTTTTATAGCTTTAGGTGGCACAAATAGTTTTTGGGTACATGGTTGCATTCTATAGTAGTGAGAAAAATCTGAGCATTAAGTGCACCCATCACTTCTTCCTGTGCACTTTGTACCCAGTAAGTGATTTTTTGTTTCTCTGCCCCCCCCCCCTTCCCCCGTCTGAGTCTGCAGTATCCATTATATCATTCTCTCTGACTTTGCAGATCCTTTGTTTAATTCCTACTTATATGAGAACATGAGGTATTTGGTATTCTGTTCCTGTGTTAGTTCACGTAGGATGATCCTCAGTTCCATCCAAGTTGCTGCAAGAGACATTATTTCATTCTTTTTTGACAGCTGAATAGTAAAGAAAATTTTTATACATATTTTGTGTGTGTGAGTTTCACTTGATAGTTTTAGTAAGATTTTGGTTTTCTTTTTCCTAACGGAAAATTTTTTCATAGGGGAATTAAAAATGTGTGTGCTTATTGTTCAAAATGATAAGTTTGATTTTATATCTTTCAGTTTGTTTTATTATTTTTGTTATTATTTTAATCTTTCTGTTTGCTTTTTGCCTTTTGCCACAAAGAATGTATTTTCTCTTTGCTTTTATCTCTTCCAGGGAATTTAAAGGCATATTTTTCTATTCCAGGCTTTCCTAGTGTCAAGGGGCTTTACTAATCCATCTTCCTCAGTCAATACCTACTGACAAGTTATATTCTAAGTGTCTGGCTTGTTGGTTCACTTTCTAGATGGCACAGACTATGTACCTGGCATAAAAACAGAAGAAATAGCTCAATTTTTACCTTCAAGAGAAGAGAGAGTTCAGTAGATATGTGTGTTCCATAGTGGAGGGGTGGACTTACACCCAAAATTTGGTTTGGATATTGAGACTAATGATAACACACACACACACACACACACACCCTCACACACCAAAACAGGGTGTGGAAAGGATTATTACATAATGAGGATTTCTGGGCAGAACAGGGCAGCCTTTCCAAGCAGGTGTGAAAATGGCTTGAGAGCACAAAAAATTAGACAAGATGTGGTTTTTTATTGTGTTTATCAGGTGGAGTCAAGATTAGGGTTCCTGCATGCTGGCAAAGGTTTATGTGGTTTGAGCCTCCAACTGATGACAAAGCAGGGAGCACCTGCAGCTTGCCCAAATGTGGGCAGAGGAGAAGAGGGAGAGGTGGGGCTTAAAAGAAGGGAAACATAAAAAATGAGTTAGGCTCTATTTCAGTGGAGTTTACAAGAAAGGATACAGTCTTAAATGATAGAATATTAGTTTGCATCAATTCTGCAGTTTGAAGGGTAAAGCAGCTGATTTTGAATGGTCTTTTTCTACATGAGGCGTAATCATCCCCTGACTTTTTGTGATGTTGTGTTTGATTTCCTATAAGAAAGCTGGAGCTAGATTTGCTAGTAGCTACATTTTTACACACTGGATGGATTATGGATCTTTGTTTCTGACAGAGTGAGTCCAACTTTTAGGGAGTTTAGTTTGTATAATTTCTGTGGAAAATGAAAATTTGAAGCCCATTATTGGCTGCAACCTTGAACCACATTCATATAATTTCAGGAAAAGGCTATAATTTACTATGGGACAAACTTGAATTAATTGCAAATGGTAAATGGATAACAGAATCAAATTATTCTATTAATGGCAATAAATAATTTATAGAGTGAGTTTAAACTCCTCTATGAAAGACAAAGACTTTTGGTTTAGCATAAAAAAATAAAATCTTATTTATAAGAGTTACCCATACATACAAAGACATAAAAACAATTAAATATAAAAAGATGGACAAGAATATATCAGGCAGATAGAAATAGAAATAAAAATATGGGTGCCAAATTCATTTCCTACAAAGCAAAATTTAAAATGGAAACGTTCAAGGTGGTTTTGAAGTAAAGATAGCATTAAAGCAAAGACAGCTTTCTGTCTATGCCTGATCCAGCCCTATGGAGTGCCACCTGTAAGAGAGATGTGAGCTAATAAGTAGAACTACCTTTGTATGAACAGCAGGATTTATTTTTTTCATATGAAGCACACACCTTCCTTTAGTTTTTAGCTCATATCAGTTAACTTGGTGAAAGTCTAAAGGATTCAATTAGGTACATACTGCAGGTGAGGAGAAAGAATCAGTTTTTCCTTTAGACACATAATTATACTTTATTTTTCCCTTATCTGCTTTCAGAAATATATTATTGGGAAGTTGTTGGTGACTTTGTTAGGACTAGTAGACAGATGCCAGTTTTACCCTGTAATTGTCTGCTTAAGTTGACAAAATTAAATGGTTTTGGAAACTTTTATAATGATTAACTCAGTACATAATGGAAAGAGCAAGATGTATCTTAATTCTGGTTACTCAAGATATAGAAAAAGACCCCATAACAACTTCTGCCCAATCTTTTTTATGCGTAGATTAAAAAAAATTAATTCAGACGAGAAATATATACATTTGACCTTTTTTATTATGGGAAAGTTTTTCAAAAGAAAATTCCTGGAGGGTAAATTTCCATGTATATAATTTTTATATATATATTGTTCTCCACTAAATGAAATATTTTATATGAGATTCAGGTTATTTGTTATTAAAGCATTGTTTGAAGTCTGAAGGCAACTCTGAAGAATATTGTTTGGAGCAGTTGTGACTGAAAAGAAGCCTGTATTATGTGGAATGGTTTGGTTTTTCTATCATTTGAATTTTATATACATGCCAGTTATCTACATTAAGTAAATTAAGGATCTTTATTGTATCTACTCCAAAGCCACTTCCCTCTGGGATTTCTTCTTT
>CAUYQG010177373.1:0-20163 GCA_963574415.1 Tarsius wallacei
AACAGGAATCAAGCACCTGGGACTCCCCTCCAGAGGCAGCTGCAACCAACCACTGCTGTGAGCACTGCACAGAATCGTTTGCCATTCTTGGGGGTCTCACAGAAAGAGGCTCCTCAGCACCTGGCACCTAGCCCACACCACGACCTGTGGCAGCAGGCTGGGTACTAACAGTGGGGACCAAGAAAAGAAGATACCTGAGGAAATCTGGAGCTGAGTTCTGCTGCCAGCAAGGAGACTGCAACTGCCACCATTTTCTTTGTCAGTGGACCAGGCAGAGACCTACATTGACACACCCAGCTCTGAGACCCAACCTGAGACCCAGAGGCGATCTCCACACACCTCTGGGATTGACCATCACTGGCCCAGAGAGGAAACTTCAAGGGCAGACAGGGAGAGACAGACGCCCCACCCCATGCAGGACCAGGAATGGACACATCTGATCTGAGTGGGGAACTTTGTGACAGCAACAGCAGACAAGTTGAGTGAGTACAGATCTGATTCACCTTCCTCCCACAGCAGTCTGTAGGGCATCTGATCCACACTAAGAGCAACCCAATCGGCCTGTGCCAAGAATGGAGGGGACCGACTGAAGACTGGATCCCGCTCCCTACAGTGCGGGCAGCCAAAAACCGTGTCAGTGCTTGGGAAAGGAACTGGAAGATACAGAAACAGCCACAGAGGGTGACTTTTTTTTCTTTCTTTCTATCTGTCTTTATGTCTTTGTGCTTGTTTTGTTTTTATTTTTTTGTTGTTGGTTTTTTTTTTTTTTTAGTTTTTCTGTTTCTGTATAGATATTTTTGAGGGCGAGTGCATCAACAGGTTTTTTTGGTTTGTATATTTGCTTGTTTGTATGTTTTAGGAGGTTTTGGCTTTATGTTTTTGTTTGTATTTTTGTTTGTTCATTAGTTGATGTGCCTGTTTTCCTTCTTCTTCTTCTCTCTCCACCTTTCTTTTGTCTCCCTTTTTCTTTTTTCCATTATTTTCCTTTTTCTTATCTCATTTTGCTTTCAGAGACATACATACACCCCTACTGCATGGGCGGGCTGTAAAGTAGAGCGAAGTAGGTTACAGGGAGGTTATATACCTGTCAGCAGATACTGTGATCTGCAGATAGTTTCTGAGTCACAGCTCCCTCTATCACACCTTAATCAAATCTCAAAACTGCAAAAAGCACAGCCCCCATCCCCATTACGACTTCAAAATTGAACAAATCCAGAGGATCTACATCAGGAAGAATAGTGGATTGAGCAAACAGAGTGAAAGCTACCCCCCATCCCTGAGCAACAGAATTAAAGAAGGGGAAAAGAGGAAAGGAAACCCATCACAAATGAGAAAATGAATAAAAATGAGGAGAGACAAGAGGAAACAATGAAGGAGTTGATAACTGAGATGATGACAATAAACAATACCATAAACAAAATAAATAACAAACTGACAAGCACGGAATGCAGAATTAACCAAGCAGAAGAAAGAATCTCAGAACTTGAGGACCAAAATGTGAAACTAACCCAAGCTATTTAAAACATAGAAAAGAATCTTGAAAATATGAAATGAAGCCTCTAAGTGATGTGCAACTATATCAAGAGACTGAACCTCCAATTAATTGGCATTCCTCAGGCAGATAGGAGACAGAGACCACCCTGGAACAAACATTCCATGAACTTATCCAAGAAAACTTCCCTCATCTCATCAGAGACACGACCATTCAAAAACAAGAGATTCAGAGAACCCCTGACAGACATCAAATGAGAAGACCAACTCCTAGACACATAGTAATATACTTAGAAAACATATGTATAAAAGAAAAAATCCTAAAGGCAGCAAGAAAGAAAGGTCAGACTACCTACCAGGGAAGACCAACTAGAATAACAATAAGCTTATCTACAGAAACACTATAGGTTAGAAGAGATTGGAGAACAATCTTCAAAGTTATTAAGGATAAACAATTCCAATGAAGAATTTCCTACCTAGTAAAGTTAAGCTTCATCAGCAATGGAGAATTAAAATCCTTCCCAGACATTCAATCCCTAAGAGTTTATACCACCTCCAGACCAGGTCTACAAGAAATACTTAACAGAATATTAAACACAGATGAAAGAAAAAAAAGAATGGCCATGCTCTTCCCAAGAGTGTAGAAAAAAGTTTGAAAACACACACATATATCAACCCAAAAATCAAAAGAAAACAAACAAACAACAACAAACTCTATAAGAACCTCATGACAGGGATAAACTCTCACATCTCAATAATTAGCCTGAAAGTAAATGGACTAAATGCACCAATGAAAAGGCATAGAATGGCAAACTGGATTTAAAAAGATGATGCAACAATACACTGTTTCCAGGAGAATCATCTCACAAGAATGGACACTCATAGACTCAAAAAAGATGGAAAACAAATTTTTAGGCAAACAGAACACAAAAGAAAGCAAGAGTTGCAATCTTAATATCAAACAAATATTCTTTAAGCTATCAAAAATTTAAAAAGATGCAGAAGGTCACTACCTAATGATAAAAGGTTCAATCCATCAAAAAGAAATATCCACCCTTAAACATATATGCACCCAACATAGGAGCACCAACTTTTATAAAGCAGCTTATAGGTAAACTAAAAAAAGATATTGACTCTAATACTATCATAGCTGGGAAATTAAATACCCCACTAACAATCCTAGATAGATCACCAAGGAAAAATATCAACAAAGAGATCCAGAACCTCAACTTGACACTTGACACTTGACCAAATGGACTTAATAGATACCTATAGAACACTTCGCCCAACAGCCACAGAATATACATTCTACTCATCACAAGAAGTGTATTTCAAGATCAACCACATACTCAGCCCTAAATCAAGCATAAACAAATTTCATAAGATTGAAATACTGCCATGCACCTTCTCAGACCACAGTGGAATAGAAATAATTATCAATAAACAAAAGTTCCCCCCAAACCCAGAGAGACATGGGCACTAAGCAGCATGATGCTGAACAACTCCTGGGTCAAAATGGAAATCAGAACAGAAATTAAAATATTCCTGGAAACAAATCAAAATGAAGACACATCTTACCAAAATCTCCAGGATGCCATGAAAGCAGTACTAACAGGGGAATTCATATCACACATGAAAAAAATGTAAAGATCACATGTTAAGAACCTATAAGATCACCTAATGGAACTGGAAAAGCAAGACCACCAAAACTCTAACTTCAGCAGAGGGATACAGATCACCAGAATAAAAGTCCAAATACAGAACATAGAAGACAAAAATATAATAGAAAAAAAACAATGAAACAAAGGAAAAACAAGATTGATGCACCCCTAGCCAGACTGACCAAGAAAAAGAGAGAAAAAATCAAATAAACACAATCAGAAATGCAAAAGACCAAGTCACAACTGACCCTGAAGAAATACAAAAGATTATCAGAGATTACTATGTACATTTGTATGAACAAACTTGAAAACCTAAATGAAATGAAGAAATTTCTGATATCACACAACTACCCCAGGTTGAAAAAGAAGAAATTGAAGCCCTAAATAGACCAATAACAACCCACAAAATTGACTTCATCATAAGAAAATTACCTACAAAAAAAGTGTGGTACATTTAGATGATGGAATATTATGTAGCCACAAAGAAAAAAAATTATCAACTTCGCAGCAACTTAGGTGATTAGAGTCTATAATACTCAGCAATTTATCACAGAAACAAAGATCTGAGTACTACATGTACTCACTCATAAGTGAACCTTGAACATTTATCATAAAAAAAACACTATCAGAAAGGAATTGGCAGTCATGGGGTAGTGGGATTCTGCCGGGGAGTGGGCACATAACATCAGTAAGAGTACCAAACTTTACCTGTGCGGTGACCACTTACGTATCTAACCCTGAATTGTACCCCACATCTTTAAAATACAAAAAAAAAAAATGTATGCACAGAGATGTTCATTACAGTATTTGAGCAGAATACTAGAAATAGTCTAATTACTCAATAATATGAAAATGTTGAATAAGTTATGGTACAGCCACACACACAAAGGCATTTTGGATACCCATTAAAGATATTTTAAAAGAAAATAATAATAATAATAAAATAAAAATCTTTATTCACTCAGTAAACATATACTAAGTGCAGATTATAAACTGGACACTGTATTAGGTATAGACTAGTAAATAATAAGTGCTTTGTGCTTCATTGAACTTATGGTAGACTTAGAAAGAAAAAAATGATGAAGTAATCATAAAATAAATGCACAATTTTAAAGTGTAGCAAAAGCTTTAAAAGAAATAATCAAGGGTAAGTGGTAAATAATGATTGAATTTGCTGACGTTCACGCATTTAAAAATATGCACTTGGACTTCTGTTTCCAGTCAAGAAGAACTTTTGTTCTTATGACAGAAGGGGATCAAGACACATAAAGAGTCACCAGGGATGTGTACACAGAGGAAAGACCACAGAGGGACACCATCTACAAACCAAGAGAAAGGCCTCAGAAGAAACAGAACGTGCTGACACCTTGATCTTGGACTTCTAGCCTCTAGAAGTAAAAAAAGAAGTTTCTGTTGCTTAAGTCACCAAATTTGCAGAATTTTATTATGTGAGCCATATCAATTTAAAATAAGGTTAAAATTAAAATTATTTTTAAAAGACATAAAGTAAAAACTGTTTAAACTGAAAGTAAAACTATGTCTCTGTATAAAATTATGAAAAATATATAAATTAGTTTCTGGAATTAATGAATGTAGCAAGAACACATAATGTGAGGCTATATAGTTGTATTTTCTTAAATTTTTACTTTAGATCCAGGGGGCACACATGTGTATTTGTTATATGAATATATTGTGTGGTGGTGAGGATTGAATCGCAGGTGGCCCATTCTTCATATTATAGTGGTATTTTGATAACAGGCAATGAATAATTCAAATTTGAAATTTTAAAATTGAATTCATTTATAATACTACCAAAAATTTAAATACTTGTATACAAATATGTTTGAAATGTATAAAACATGTAGAATCTCTTTACTGAAAGTGACAACACACTCATGATTAATATTTAAAAATACCTAAATAAATGAAGAGCTGCACCATTCATGGATTAGAAAACTTAATGTTGTTAAGATGCTATTTCTCTCTAAACTTATTCCATAAATTTATTACAATAACAATAGGATTTGTTTGCATATATGGACATGCTGGCTTTAAATTTTATGTAGAAATGCAAAAGACTAGCATAGCAAAAATTGAAGAACAAAGTGACAAAATCACTTTACATGATTATAGCTATAGCAATCAATACATATGTTACTGGCAAGTGACTAAACATGAAGTTCGATGGAACATACTAGAGAGAACAAAAATAGAGTCACACAAATTGAGACAAATAATTTTTTAATTAATAGTGTTCTTAAAACAATGCTAAGATTACAAAAAATTTGAAAGAAAAGTACAGAGAGAGTTCCCATATGTCTCCTGTGCCTTCCTCTAGTTTCCCCTATTATTAACATTTTGCATCATTATGGTACATTTGTTACAGTTATTGAACAAGTATCAATACATTATTGTTTTATGGTGTTTTTTTTTAATTGGAGTCTCACTCTGTCGCCCAGACTGGAGTGCAGTGGCACGCTCCCGGCCATTGCAGCCTCGCCCTGCTGGGCTCCGGCGATCCTTCTGTCTCAGCCTTCCAAGTAGCTGGAACTACAGGCGTGCGCTACCACACCCGGCTAATTTTTTGAATTATTGTAGAGATGAGGTCTCACCAAGTTTCCCAGGCGGGTCTCGAACCCACGGGCTCAGGCAATCCACTCACCTCAGCCTCCCAAAGTGAGGGATTACAGGCTGAGCCACTGAGCCAGGCTCAATACATTATTGTTAACTAAAGTCTGTAAACTTCATTAGAGTTCACTTTTTGTGTTTTATAGCTCAATAAGTTTTGGCGAATGTATAATGGCATGCATCTACTACTGGAGTATCATACAGAATCATTTCGCTGCCCTAAAAATGTTTAGTCACTTGCCAGTAACATATGTACTGATTGCTGTAGCTATAATCATGTAAAGTGATTTTGTCACTTTGTTCTTCAATTCATTTCTTCCTCTCCTCTTCCCTCAAACTTCTGACAAGCACTGATCTTTTTACTGTTTTCATAGTTTTGCCTCCCCCAGAATGTCATATAGTTGGAATTATACAGTATGTAGCTTTTTCACATTGGTTTTTTCACTTAGCAATATGCATCTGAGGTACCTCCTTGTCTCTTATGACTTCACAGCTCATTACTTTCAATTGTTGAATGATATTTGATTGTATGAATATGCACAGTTTATTTATTCACTCCCCTATTGAAGAATATCCTGGTTGCTTCCAAGTTTGGGCAATTATAAATAAAGTTACTATAAACTTCATGCTCAAGCTTTTGTGTGAACTGAAGTTATCAACTCATTTGGGCATACACCAGGGAATGTGATTGTTGGATCATGCAGTAAGAATATGTCTAGTTTTGTAAGAAACTGCCAAACTGTCTTCCAAAATGGCTATACCATTTTGCATTCCTTCTTGCTCCATATCCTCACCAGCAGTGAGTGTTGTCAGTGCTTTGTATTTTAGGCATTCTAGTGGCTGTGTAGTGTTACGTCCTTGTTGCTTTAATTTGCAATTATTTAATACCAAATGATGTTGAGCATCTTTCCGTATGTTTATTTGCCATGTGTAGATCTTCTTTGGTGAAGTGGTCATTCATATATTTAGGCCATTTATTTATAGTTGTTTGTTTCCTTAAGGTGAGTATTAAAAGTTTTTTGTATATTTTGTATACAAATCCTTTTCAAATATGTGTCTTGCAAATCCTTCTGCCAGTCTGTGGCTTGTCTTTTTGTTCTTTTAACAGAGTCTGTTAGAGAGCAGAAGTTTTAAATTTTAATGAAGTCCAACTTATTTTCTTCTTTTATGGATTGTGCTTTTGGTGTTTTAACTAAAAAATGCATCAAATTCCAAGGTCATCTAGATTTTTTCCTGTTATGTTCTAGGAGATTTTTTGTTTTTGTCTTTTAAGTTTATGCTGCACTTTGAGCTTATTTTTGTAAAAGATTTCAGATCTGTGTTCAGATTGCTTTTTTAAAAATGTGAATGTTCACTTGTGCCAGCATCATTTGTTGAAAGAGCCCATTGATTTTTGACAAAAAGACAATTCAATGGAAAAAGATAATCATTTCAAAAAAGTGTTAGAACTGCTGACGAATACTTTTCACCACATAAAAAATTATCTCCAAATGGGTCATATAACTAAATGTAACATATGAATTTATAAAATGTCTAAAAGAAAACGTAGAAGAAAATTTCTATGATTGGGCTAGACCAAGAGTTCTTTGCTATGACACCAAAAGAGCAAGCAATAAAAGAAAAAAATTAATAACTTTACCTAAATGGAAAATTTTTGTTTTGCAGATGATACAAACAAAAGAATGAAAGATAAGCCACAGGCTGGGAGAAAATGTTTGCAAATTACATACCTGACAATGAGCTTGTATTCAGAATATACAGAGAATTCTCAAAATTCTATAGGAAGAATTATGCCAATATTTTAGTTTTTGCTGCATTTGCTTTTGAGGACTTGACCATGAATTACCTAGGCTGATGTCCAACAGGGTGTTCCCAACCCACAGAATGGAAGAAACTATTTGCAAACTATACATCCAACAGAGGCCTAGTATCCAGACATCTACAAAGAACTTCAACAAATCAACAAGAAAAAAACAAATAATCCCATTAAAACGTGGCCAAAGGATATTAATAGACATTTCTCAAAGGAGAACATACCAGCAGCTAACAAACATATGAAAAAATGCTCTGCATCACTAATCACCAGAGAAATGCAAACCAAAACTGCAATGACTTACCACCTCACACCAGTTAGAATGATTATCATTAAAAAGTCAAAAAGCCGGTCGGGTTGAGTGGTTCAGCCTGTAATCCCAGCACTTTGCGAGGCCGAGGCGAGTGGATTGACTGAGCCCAAGGGTTCGAGACTGGCCCAGGCAACTTGGTGAGCCCTCGTCTCTACAATAAACCAAAAATTGGCGGGGCATAGTAGCATGCACCTGTAGTTCTGGCTACTTGGAAAGCTGAGGCAGAAGGATCGCCCGAACCCAGCAGGTCCATGTTGGGGTGGGCATGAGTGTGCCACTGCACTCCAGCCTGGGCAACAGAGACTCCAATTCAAAAAAAAGGCAAAAACATAAGAATCGTCAAACTGTTTTCCACAGAGGTTGTATTAGTTAAAATAATTAATTAATTAATTAAAAAAAAAAACAGGTACTGGTGTGGCAGCAGAGAAAGGGAAACACTGGTACATTATTGGCAGGCATGTAAGCTAATTCAGCTGCTGTGGAAAGCAGTTTGGAGACTGCTCAGAGAACTAAAACTAGATTTGCCATTTGACCCAACAATTCCACTTCTGGGAGCATAAATTGTTCTATCAAAAGACACCCACACTCGTATGTTTATTGTAGCACTATTCACAATAGCAAAAACATGGAATGAACCCAGATGTCCATTGATGGTGGACTGAACAAAGAAAATGTGGTACATATATACCATGGAAACTATACGGCCATAAAAAAGAATGAATGAAATCTTCTTTGCAGCAGCATTGATACAGCTGGAGACCAACATTCTAAGTGAATTTCCACAGAAACAAAAAACTTAATACCGCATGCTCTTACTCATAAGTAGACACTAAACATTGGGCACACGCGGGCACAAGGATGGGAACAACAGACACCAGGCACTGCTAAAGGAGGGAGAGAGGGAAGGTGACTAAGGGACACAAAACCATTCATTGGGTACCATGCGGTGGGGCTCATCAGAAGCCCAAACTTCACCTTCATTCCATATACCTAGGTAATAAATCCTCACATGGAACCCCATGATTCGAAAATAAAATAATTTTGCCAATAAATGTTTTGAATAGGCACTCCACCAAAGAAGATATATAGGTGACAAATAACATATTTAAAACATTCAACATTATTAGTCCTTAGGAAAATATAGATTTACCAAAATAAGATGCCACCATCCAGCGATTAGAAGGGTTAACATAAAATTAAGATGACATTACCAAGTGCTGGTAAGAATGCAGAACAATTGGAGTTCTCACATAGTGCAGGTGGGAAATCAAAATGGAACTGTCTCTTTAGAAAACACTTTGGCCATTCACTATAATGTTAAAAATATGTCAAAAAATATGCCAGGGCAGGATCTATTTCAGGATTTTCTTCTAGATTCTGGTAATCCCCTGACTTGTGGCAGTATAACTCCAGTCTTCACATGATGTTCATTCTGTGTGTATATGTCTACGTCAAAACATCACCTATTTACAAGGACACTAGTCATATTGGATTAAGGACCCACCCTACTTCTGCATGACTTCATCTTAATGTTTACATCTGCAGCAACCCTATTTCCAAATAATGTCATATTCTGAAATAAGGGAGGTTGGTATTTCAACATATAAATGGTGGGGGAAAGGATAGGAGACACAATTCAACTCATAATAGCATTTCTTAGAACAACCAAAATAAAAAAGACTGGTCACACTCTATACTGAAGGGGATGAGACACAACTAGAATTCTCATACACTGCTGGTGAGAAGTAAATTGTGCAACTACCATGGAAACACTTCAGCATTTTGTTAAAATGTTACACATATTCCTACCATATAAACCAGCTATTCCACCACTAGGTGTTTACCTGAAAGGAGTGATGACACGCACTCAAGCAAAGATTTCGTTCATACATATCCAAAACTGGAGACAGTTTAAATGTCTACCAACAGGTTCATGGACAAATAAACTGTGATATACGATGAATACTACTTAGCAATAGAAAGGAACCTACTGCTGAAACACCACTTGAATGGATGTTAACATAATTATGCTGTGTGAAAGAAGCCAGACCAAAAAAATAACATATGATTTCCTATATATACAATTCTAGATAATGGAAACTAGTCTATGATAGGAAAAAAAACAGATTAGTGTCTGAGGAGACAGGAGCAAGAAGGGTGGAAATAGAAACTATAAAGGGGCACAAGGAAACTTTTGAAAGTGATAGACATGTTCATTATCTTGATTAAGGAGATAGTTCCACAAGTATGTACGTATGTAAAAAATTATCAGATTGAACACTTTAAAGATGTTCAGCCTATTTCACCTCAACTATGCCCCAATAAAGCTGTAAAAAAATCCACTTAAAAGGATAGTATACTCGCTTGAAAGGATATTATATTTATCTTACATCTACAAAATACCTACTACAAAGCTAGATATGGAAAATACTCATTATAAACATGGTGACTGAAAAGATTGTTAAGTAAAAGCTGGTAATATTATAAAAAATGATGCATTTGGGGCATTTACCAGTCTATGAAAAATAATAGAATTAACAAAAGTGTAAGATAATACAATATCTTAGTTTCTAAAAGTATCATTTACACAAAAATTACCTGCTAAATATATTTCAATTTTATCTGTTTATTAAAATAGTTTCTCTGAAGGCTTCTATTAGACAACACTGATAATATAATTTGATATCATTATTATTTAAAATATATGTTTCTATAATTCATAACCTGGATTATATGCTTAGTTGTTTTATTACTATTATTATTTGTTTAAACTATTTTCTATTCTTTGTCTGAGGAAATTAAAATTCACATAGTTCTTTTTCTGTCAGCTAGAACACCTAAAAAGTTAGTGTCTAAATTTTTTTCTTATTTTAAAGATGTGGAATACAATTCAGGATTAGGTATAGTGCCCAAAGTGTAGTGTCTAAATTTTTACTTCCTGCATGTAGCCTCACTCCATTAACCCAAAATGAAGACTTTTCTCCTTCATTCCCTTTCCATCCATCCCTAGCCCCCATTCCAGTGTTTTGTTAGCATATACATTTGTATCACAGTGTCAATTTTGATCAATCATCTTAAAAGGTACAGTGAAAACTCAGCCCTTATTTTATTTAATAGCCTATAATTTTTCTAAGCAGTACAGCTATATTAATTACTCTGAGGATGTATTAATAAGCCAAAAGATTTTATATTTCAGTTAGTGTACATACACTAGTTGTCATCTTATTACAATTACTCATATTCAACAATAGTTTCTTTATTATGTTAGTAAGCAATATCTTGGGTCTTCCCATTTGATTTATATGGTGGATTTTACGATAGCAACTTTACCAAATCTCTGCAAAATCTCTGGAAGGTGATACAATATAAAAAAACATTGTCTTGAGATATTAATTAGGTGATAAAAGTGCTACAAAAGATTCATTTGTAATATGTAAACTGCTAGCTTCTGTTTCATGCCCTGTAATTACAGGGAAATATAAAACTCATGTCTACCACTTGGAGGGTAAAAAAGGAAGGAGAAAAAATCGTTCTTTCGATTATTCCAGCAGCCTAAATATGATGATGCAAGATGGTGATCTAAACACAAATCAACACAAAACCATCACCCCTCCTGAAGTTCCAGATGCTCTGTCAGAGACCAGTCAACCTGGGTGAACTCAAAAGATACCAATGACTCATCATCACATCAAGATCTGACACAAAATTGCTACAAATTTTCCACCTATAACTGTTCTTTGCCTTGTCAGCTCTTTTTAATTTTTATTTGTATAAATGTATGAGGTACAAGTGTAATTTTGTTTTATATGTACAGATTGTGTAGCAGTGAAGTCAGGGCTTTTAGTGTACCCATTATTGGAATGAGGTACATTGTACACATTAAGCAATTTCTCACCATCCACCTCCCTTCCATCCCTCCACCATTTCGACTCTCCACTGTCTGTCATTTCACACTCTATGCCTATGTGCATACATTATTTAGTTCCCATTGATAAGTGAAAACACGCAGGGTTTGTCTTGATGTGTCTTGATCGTTTCACTTAAGATAATGGCCTCCGGTTCCATCTACGTTGCCATGAAAGACATGATTTTTTTCTTTTTGTGGCTGAGTAGTTTTATTTTATATATATATATATATCTCTCATCGGAATATATCACATTTTCTTTATTCAGTTATCCATTAAGGAACTAAGGTTGACTTCATATCTTTGCTATTGTGAACAGCGCCGGTAGAAACATATGAGTGCAAGTATCTTTTTGATGTAATTATTTTCCTTTGGATTGATACTAAGTAGTGGGATTGCTGGATCAAATGGTAGTTCTGTTTATAGTTTTTAAAGTAATACTTATACTGTTTCCATGAAGCTTGTACTAATTTACAATCCCACCAACAATGTATAGGTATTCCATTTTTTTCTACCCTCACCAACATATTATTTTCTCTTTTTTAATAATAGCCATTCTGACTAGTGTAAAATATCTGATTGTGGTTTTAATTTCCATTTTTCTGATGATTAGTGATGATGAGCATTTTTTCATGTTTGTTGGTCATTTGTATGTCTCCTTTTGAAAAATAGCTCTTCATGTCCTTTGCTCATTTTTTTTTTAAACTGTTGTTTTTTTTTAGCCATTGATCTGACCTCTTCTCTTTTCCAGCATTGGCAGCAACTTCCTTTTACAAGGGAGACCCCAAAAAGAATGTTATCGTGCTCAAAGAAAAGCAGAAGAATGCAAGTTTATACTCAATTATTCCACTTTTTTTCTTAAAATAGATGAAGCTGTCTTGTGCAGAGTATTTACTTTTTATTGCTATATCATCAGGTCTATCACAGACCATTCATCAGGATGAAGCTATGCGCCCACTGAAAATTCCTACTCTCTCCCTAAGGAAACTTACAGTTGAATTGCAGTCTTTCATTTGTTTTGCTAGCCTGGGAAATCTTTTTTCCCCCTATTCCTTCACTGTCTGTTTGTTGTGCACAGTGGCACTATTTGTGCCACAAAATCGTGCATAGAGAGTGCGTGAGTAGAACTCAAAAATAAGAACTAGAGTCCAGATCATATTTTTCCATGTTTAGATTTGTCTTGAAATGTAATACGAGGTGTTTGATAACTTGGTTCATTGAAAATATGTTCCCCAGACAACTGGATTGGATCTTTCATTTATTGCTTGCTAAAGTGGATGAATAACATTCACTAAACTAAAATCTAGTATTGTTTTTCTTTCAAAACCTTCTACTCAAAGGAAAAACTGTACTTTTAAAGTGTTGAGTCTCTGTGTGTTTATTTCACTATCGGCAAATGGACACTGAAACCCCAGACTACTTTTCACAAGTACCAAAAAGAATAAATCAGGGAATAGGACAGAGAAGCAGCCAGAGAGATGAATATGCAAGCAAGAACAAAAAATAAAATATTTCTGACTCAAAACCAAATTCTACAAGATTTCCTTTCTCGGGGTCAATATGCATGCAAATGAACTTCTATATTATATGGTTAATTTTAAGGGTATATTTCTATTCTGTTACCATTTTCAGACAAGCTAATTGAAGGTATGTTGATTCAAGATTTTTGATTTTTTTTTTAATTTTTATTGTATTTTAGAATCAGGAGAAATATGTGAAGATTAGTTACAGAGGTATTGGGTGAAGGTGAGGTTTGGGCTTCTGACGAACTCACCCTCTCCCCCACCCCCTGGTGAGCTGGGGACCCGGGGGGTGGCTTATCATCCCTTATTGCCCTCTCCCTCCGTCTCCCCTTTAACAGGGCCCAGTGTCTGCTGTTATCATCTTGTGCCCATCTGTGCCATTGTTTAAAGTGGATGACTTCCAAGGCACATAGACAAAGACATTTTGGAATTCTTCTTAGAATCTTTGATGTCACGTACACTAGTGGAAAACACAAAGAACACCCTTTCTTCAACAAATCAACAAAAGCAGATGTTTTTTTGCCAAGCACTCTGTAGTGCTCCCTCTATAAGCAGAATAGACAAGAGCTTCTTCCAATTTAATTTTTTTCTTAGCAAAATGCGGGATACGATTCAGGGTTAGATACACAAATGGCCATTGTACAGGTAAAGTTTGGGCCTCACTTTGAACTCCACTTCACCTGGTTTGAGATCAAGTATGTGCATTGATGATGTGTGCTCCCGCCCCTCCCCTGACAGTTTCCCACTCCTGCCAATCCCTTTCTTATAGCATTATGATAAATATTTAGGGTCCACTTATGAGCAAGAACATGTGGTACTCAGTTCTTTGTTTCTGAGTTAGGGCATTATAGACTCTAAACCCATCTAGGTTGCTGTGAAGTTCATAATTCTGTCCTTTTTATGGCTGCGTAATATTCCATCATGTATCTGTACCACTTTTTTTACCCAGTCCACTTTCAATAAGCAGCATGGTTGGTTCCTTGTTTTTGCTATTGTGAATTAGGCCACATCTTTAAAATAAAATTTTTTTAAAAGAACTTGTAACTGTTTTGAAGACGTCAACTTCAAAATTTCCTAAAGAGAACCCCAAAATGCAAATTCTTTTCTAATATCAGTACATGCATAATATGTGAAAATCTGAAAACAAGGTCACTGAAACGTCTGTAATTTCACCCAGCTAATATTTTTCTTCATTTTGCATGTTGAAAAAAATGGAGTTGCTTCCAATTCCTTCGTTACCCACTTCAAATTATTGAAATCAGTGTTAGCAATTCTGAACTATGTGACGTCATTTAACAGAAACTAATTCTATTCTGCTTCAAGCTACAAATAAACTCCATCTTTTCAAGGGCAAATGAATTCACCAGAGTCACTCATTACTTAAGTAAGTCTTCTTTTACTTGGCATTACAAAAAAGCAATTTTGTAGGATGAATCAAGAAGGCTATAAGATTGAAGGAAACCTAGGTCTTGGTAAAATTCCAGATTTCAAATTGAGCCTTTTTTAAAAATCATTTTTTATCTGTTTTTGATTGACCAATATAATGGACATTGCTTCCAGGGGTTTTATGCTTCCATTATATGTCTTTCTATAAAAGAAATACTTAGGTCTTTAATGTCTCATCACATTGATGGTAAAAATAAAACCAATGAATGCATCACTTAAACTTGTGTACTTTCTTTGCTTTGACATTTTAAACTTTCCCTTATGCCCAATGCAAATATAGATAGGTTTCCATGATGTAATGTCCAAATTACATTTTATAAAATAATATCAACAGGATGCAGTCAGAGACATTGTAACTCAGCAAAGTTGATGACTGATAGTTCCTGATCATGTACTAAAGAATTCAATAACATGTTTGTTTCAACATAAACAATTTTAAATAACATACTATAACATTTAAAATAATTTTATCAAAGAAAATATTAAAATTCTGGAAGTAGAATGGGAAAATTTTTTACTCAGCTTATTGTGTATCTTAATTTATCCTGGAACCAATAGGAATCCACAAAGCCTCTAATCTGAACTCCAAACTCCTCACCACTTTATAATGACCCAAGTAGCAAACACTTATTGAACACTTATTAAATGCCAGATGCCTTTGCCACCTCTGTAGTTATAAAATTGAATAAGATACTACCTTTCCCCTTGAAAAGTTTACAGTCCAGTAGGAAATACAAGTACATAAAGTGACAATTTTAATATAAAATGATAACGGATAAAATAAATATGAACAAAAATGAGGCTATGGAAGCCTAGCAAAAGGAGCATTTAGCCCTAAAGGAAGACCTTCTAGAGAAGATGGATGCCTCAGCCAAGTCTTAGAGATGAAAAAAAATTTAGGAGAAAAAAAAATATGGAGAGGGCATTCCTGCTAGAACAAACATCAAAAACATAGGCATAAAAGTATGAAATAGGGTATATGCAAGAAATAATTAGTACCTCAAAGAAAAAAGTAAGAAGAATGTTACAAATAAGAAGTATTTGAAGTCTAAAATATTTAAAACCTGACAAATAATGGGATATGAGTATTGAGAGAGAAAAGTCTAAAGTGACTTCTGTCTTAACTAAGGCTGATGCCATTAGTGAGATTAGGATTAATTATATCTACTTGTTTTTTAATCTACCATTTCCTCCCAGTCCCAATACAGGAAACATAGTGTATAGTGAAGAACAGATTTAGCAACAGAGTAGGCCTATCCCAGAAGACTAAAGCAAGATCTTTGATCTCTCCTTACTCTAACCAAGCAAATCACCTGTGTTCAAAAGCACACATTTGAGTTAATCATAGATCTTTTTTTCATTTTATTATGCCACTTCATTGTTTTTTAGAATAAAAATAGCTTTATTATTGGGGTTAGTTGGGTGTTTAAAATAATATCTTTGAGACTCCAACTCAAAAAAAAATTAATAATAATAATATCTTTAATGAATTAAATTCTTCAAATGTGCAGCAAAGTAAATAATACAAATAATATCATCACCAAAGACAATCATTGTTCAGAGTTTAGTATATGTACTTCCAGACATATCTTAATGAATATATAATTTTATATAAGCAGAATGAAACTCTATGTACCCTTTTACAAACCGCTTTTTTCTTCATAGCATGATTGTTAATTACTTTAGGTACATATTTTATTTAAAAGCTGCAGAGTATTCCATTTTATAGATGTACCATAATTTATTCTGTTTCATTTATTTTGTTATTATTTCTCTAATGTCTCGATTAATTAACATTTGATATATTTATTTATGATA
Organism: Tarsius wallacei; assembly: GCA_963574415.1. Classification (NCBI taxonomy): domain Eukaryota; kingdom Metazoa; phylum Chordata; class Mammalia; order Primates; family Tarsiidae; genus Tarsius; species Tarsius wallacei. Next base: position 16,599 of record CAUYQG010177373.1, read on the forward strand.
TACCTATTTAAGGCTATAAATGTATTTTTAAGTACTATTTTGGAAGCATCACAAATTTGGATATGATATGTTTTCATATTATTCATTCCAAAATATTTTATAAAATCAATTTGGATTTCTTCTTTGATCCATCATTTATTTACAATTATATTTATTAAATTCCAAGCACGTGGTGGCTTTCTTTTTTATTATTATTACAATAACTTTGGGTACACAAATGGTTTTTGGTTACATAGAAACATTGTATAGTGGTAAAGAAGTCTGAACTTGAAGTAAAGAAGTCTGAACTTGAAGTAAAGAAGAATGGACTTGCAGTATACCCGTCACTCCTACTAAAGCACATTGTACCTAGCAGGTGATTTTTCATCCCTCACCCCCTTCCCATCACCCCCTTTCTGACTCTCCAATGTCCGTTATGCCATTCAATCTGCCTTTCCAGACCCATAGCTTAGCTCCCACTTATAGGAACATGTGATATTTGGTTTTCTGTTCCTGCATTACTTCACTGGGATAATAGTCTCCAATTCCATACAAGTTGCTGCAAAAGATATTATTTCTTTTTTTAACGGCTGAATAGTAGTCCATCGCATACATATCGTATTTTCATAATCCACTGATCAGTTGATGGGTATTTAAGCTGATTCCAATACTTTGCAATTGTAAATTGCATTGTGATAAACACAGAGTGCAGGTGGTTTTTTGCATAATGGCCTCTTTTTTTTTAGATAGATGCCTAGTGGTGGGATTCCTGTATTGAAGGGTAGATTTATTTTTAGTTCTTTGAGAAATCTTCATACTTATTTTCATAGCAATTTTACCTAATTTACATTCTCATCGACAGCAATTTTACCTAATTTACATCCACACCAACATCTATTTTTTTTAACTTTTTAAATAATAGTCAGTCTGTCTTGTGTAAGGTGGTATCTCCTTGTGGTTTTAATTTGCATTTTTCTGATGATTAGTGATGTTGAGCTTTTTTTTTATATATGTTTGTTGACCATTTTTGCAGATTCTGAGTTTTAGTCTTTGTAGATTCTTTGTATTAGTCCTTTATTAGATTTATAGTCTGTGAATATCTTCTCCCATTCTGTGGTTGCCTAATTACTCTGTTGATTATTTCGTTTGCTGTGCAGAAACTTTTTAGTTTAATTAAGTCCCACTTATTTATTTTTGTTTTAGTTGTATTTGCTTTTGGGATCTTAGCCAAAAATTCTTTGCCTAGTTCAATGTCCAGAAGAGTTTTTCCTAGGTGGTCTTCCAGGATTTTGATGGTTTCTGGTCTTACATTTAAGTCTTTAATCCATCTTAAGTTATTTTTAGTGTGTGGTGAAATATAGGGGTCCAGTTTTATTTTTCTGCATGTGGCAATCCAATTTTCCCAACGCCATTTATTGAATAGGGTGTCCTTTCCCCAGTGTCTGTTTTTGTCTGCTTTATGGAAGATCAATTGGCTGTGTGCTTTTACCATTTCTTCGGATGCAAGACTGTAGAAGACTTTTACTTCATTTCCTTTTTTCCCTATTACATGTTATTGTTACCTTGTCTTTTAATTTTTAAATTTTACAGTTTAAATTGTGTTGACTGCCATTGCTATATGCTTTTAACTTTCATTTATATGTATGCCCACAATTGCATTTTTTGTAGTTCTTTACTTTTTTAGTAAAAGGGATAATTTACTTTCTTTGTGAAAAACATCTACCTTTAATGTATATTTTTCTCCAGCTTGGGTTTATCTAGAAATGTATTTATTTTTCCATGATTATGAAATTCTAAGTTGAAAGCTATATTTTTTTCAGCAAGTTTGAAGATTATATTCTATTATCTTTTGGGTTTCATTTGTTGTTGTTGTTGTTAAGTCGATTCTTATTGCTTCCGGGAAGTTAATATGCCTTTAAACTTTTAACAACGAGTTTAAAATATTTTCTCTTTATCATTTACCTTTATCTTTGGTTTTTTAGACATTCTCTTATAAAACGTACTGCTTATCCTTCATCAGCTTTTGAAATATTTCAGAATGAGCAATCCAAATTTATTTTAATATATTTAACAATTAAGCTTGTTGAGGTTGGGCTTTAGTCACCCTGAGAAATGTCTACTGAAGTTTTTCCTTCTAAGGTGTAGTCCTTCCAGTTCTCAACCAAAGACCTAGAGTGTTCATTAGAACCCAGACTTGCCCCTCTAATTGGTGCTGAGCTCCAACTTTTTCTCCTTCAAATGCATAAGAATGAAACTAGACCCTTACCTTACATCATCAACAGAAAGCAGTCCAAAATAAATTAAAAATTTAAACATAAGACCTGAAACTGTAAAACTCCTAGAAAAAAACATAGGGGAAGAGCTTCACAGCATTGGACTAGGCAATGATTTCTTGGATATGATGCAATAAGCACAGGCAACAAAAAATAGAAATAGACAAACAGAACTATATCAAACCTAAAAACGTCTGCACAGAACAGGAAACAATCAACAAAGTGAAAAGTAACTTACAGAATGAGAGTATGTATTTGCAAACCATAAATCTGAAGGAGGAATGAATATCCAGAATATATATGATATGATATATAATTGCCCAGTCCAATTTAAAACTGAACAAAGGGCTTGAATTTCTTCAAAGATATGCAAATGGTCAAACAAGCATAGGTGCCATATGCCACTTTTCAACAGGAAATGTGAATCAAAATCACAATGAGATATCACCTCACATCTGTTAGTATGTATGTTAGCATATCCAGTTTTCCCAATAACTTTCTTTGAAGAGAATATTCTTTCTCTGTTGTGTATTGTCAAACTTGTCAAAGATCAATTAACCACAGATGAGTGGGTTTATTTCTGGGCTTTCTGTTTTGTTCCATTGAACTGTATACTTGCTTTTATACCAGTATCATGCTGTTTTGATTACTGCAACATTGCAATATGTTTTGAAATCAGAAAATGTGACTCCTCCAACTTTGTCCTCCTATCTCAAGATAGGTTTGGTTGTTTGGGTCTTTTTGGTTCCACAGACATTTTAGAACTGTTTTTTGTTTGTTTGTTTTCTGTTTCTGTAAAAAAAAAGAAAAGAAAAGAAAGAAAACCATTGAGAATTGTATTTAAAATGAATATTGATTTGGGTAGTATAGACATTTTGACAATATTAAACATTTTGATCTGTTAACATGGATCAAAATTTATTTGTGTCTTCTTCAATTTCTTTTTATTAGTGTTTTATTGTTTTCAGTGTAGTTGTTCACCTGTAAGTATTTACCTGTATTTTTTTATTATGCTATTATAAATAGAATTGTTTTCTTAATCTCTTTTTCAGATAATTGTCCTTAGTGTATAAAAATGCAACTGATTTTTATACATTGATTTTGTGTCCTGCTGACACAAAGCTTTACTGAATTTGTTTGTTAATTCTAACAGTTTTTCAGTGGAGTCTTTAAGGATTTTTACATGTAAAATCATGCCATCTGCAGAAAAAAATTACTTTTTTCTATTTGGATGCTTTTAATTTATTTTTATTGCCTAATTGCTCTGATATCCAAAGCCAGATAAGAACATTACACATAAATAAAACTATAGG
>CAUYQG010177377.1:0-27051 GCA_963574415.1 Tarsius wallacei
CCAACTGTTTTTGACCAAAACGACCTGATCCCTGTTCCCCACCCTCCCTATTCACCAGATCTCACTCTGAGCAACTTATTTTTATGTTTCCCCTGGATGACAAAAGTTCTCAAAGGGAAATGTTTTGCTGACGTGGAAGAGGTGAAACAAAAAATGGCAGAAGCACTCAAAGGCATCAAAGTTGATGAGTTTACAAACTGTTTTGAGCAGTGGAAAAAGTGTGTATTGCTCAGTAGGTGTATTGCATCACACGAGAGTACTATGAAGGTGACTGATATTTATAGTGTTTGAATTTAAAAACAAAATTTTTTTTTTGAGTTGGAGTCTCACTCCGTCGCCCAGACTGGAGTGCAGTGGTGGCTCCCGGCCACCGCAGCCTCGACCTGCTGGGCTCCGGCGATCCTTCCGCCTCAGCCTTCCAGGTAGTTGGAACTACAGGCGCGCGCTACCACGCCCGGCTAATTTTTTGATTTATCATAGAGATGAGGTCTCACCAAGTTGCCCAGGCGGGTCTTGAACCCACGGGCTCAGGCAATCCACTCACCTCAGCCTCCCAAGGCGCGGAATTACAGGCTGAGCCACCAAGCCCGGCTAGTGTTTGAATTTTTAAACACACACACACACACACACACACACAGTAGCTGGGGTGAATGCTCTCTTGCTTGCTTCCTTTCTTGCCTCTTTAGGTCCACAGTGATAGTCTAGCTCCAGGAAGTGGGGTGTGCACTGAACCCATGAAAGCGTCCTCTTTCCTGCCATTTGCCAGCTCTGTGTCATAGGCACAGCGGTTAACTTCACAAGGCCATTGCTTTCTCACCAGAGAAATGAAGATGCAAAATTCATACGGTTGTTGGGAAGATTAAAGAGATCCTGTCTATAACAATAGAAATAGGAATATAATAGGAATCACACATCTGAGTCACATAAGAAGATGCTTAGAAAAATAAACAGGTGAAATTAATTTGAGGAATATATATCATTTAATTTGCTGTGTCCAATGTATTATCATCTCAACATGCAGTCAATATCAAAATTATGACTGAGATATTCTACATTCTTTTTTTCTTTTTTGAGTTGAAATCTCATTCTGTCTCTCAGGCTGGAGTGCAGTGGCACACTCACGGCCAGTGGCACACTCACGGCCACCGCAGCCTCCATCTCCTGGACTTAGACGATCCTTCCACCTCAGGCTCCCAAGTAGCTGGAACTGCAGGCGCAGGCCACTACACCCGGCTAACTTTTTGATTTATCGTAGAGACGAGGTCTTGCCAACTTGCCCGGGCTGGTCTCGGACCCCTGGACTCAGGCAATCCTCTGGCCTCGGCCTCCCAAACTGCTGGGATTACAGGTGTGAACCGCCGTACCCGGCGATCTTCTACATTTTTTTCATACTCAGTCATGGAAACCATCTGTGTGTTTTACTCATAATGGCCCCTCTCAGTGGAGACCAGCTTCATTTTAAGTGCTCAGTGGACACTTGCAGTTCGTGGCTACAGTGCAGGGGTACCACACACGAGGTGCACCGCCTGGGTTTGAGCACACATTTAATGAACGCTACTGTCATAAACTTTCTATCTCTGCTTATGCTTCCAAACCTCCCCCTTCTCTGCTGAATTCCTGCTGGTACTTCAAGATGAGGCCAATTAACCACATTCCCGGTCCTTCTTGGCCAAGTCCTATTCTGACTACCCCCTCCATTCTGTGCTCCCCAATGCCCATCTCCATTGCAGATTTCGTATTTGCCTATCTTCACAGAGTTTCAGCTCCAAAAAGAGTTTGAACCTACTTTTGGATCTACGGAACCCCGGGGGTATAACTCAGCTCCTGCCCCTCGGGAGGGGCTGAAGGCCAGTCGTGTAAATAAATGCCCAGAGGGAGGGAGGCCTTGCACGCATGCGCCTTTGCTTCGGTGGCTGGACGGCTGTGGGCTGCTTGTTTGTTTCTCAGTGTTTTTGTTATTTTTAAATACTGGTTGGCAGAGCCGGCTTCATCTCCCTCGCTTCAAACTGCCTCTCAAGGTCATTTCCCCAAGCCGAGCCTTGCTGCAGAAAAGTCATGATAAGAAAAGCAAATGTCTTCGTTAAACAGCGGGGCCCCGAGGGAAATCACGAAATGTAAGCGGGACTGCCCACATACACAAACATACCTTTCACGCGCTCTCTGACTTAGATACTGGAAACCTTTGTGAAGCGGAGAGGGAAACTGCTCAGCCTCCATTTCTTTCAGGGGCTGGAGCCCGGGAGTCAGAAGGTCCAACAGATCAGAATGCCAGGAGGACAGGGAGCCAGGGTACTGGGAGCTTCTCTCTGGGAAGCAGGCCTCCCTGCTGGTGGGCCAGCACAGGAGGGGCCACAGAGGGGATGCTAGGTGGGGTCTAAGGAGCAATGTCGCTGTGTCCTTTGCCCACATTCTCTTGATCACGTCTCCTCGGCCCCGTTCTCAAAGAGTCCCTTTTCCTTCTGGTTTCTGCCAGGAGAGCGGAGTTGGGGGCAGGGAGAGAAACAGGCATTTTTTTTAAACCCAGGATTCCTTTTTCACCTTTCGCCATACCTGTGTATCAAGTTTGGTGGATCCCAGTTCTAGTGCATCCCTGTCTCCTGTAACTCTAAAGAACTGCGGAGTTGCTGGGTTTGATGTGTGGTAACTTTAACACAAAGCACACCAGGGCTGGTTAATGATCATGAACTGTCATGGCAGCCACTCTGCAAAGGTGACATTGATGGATGGGGCCTCCAGCTTGGAGGGAGGCGGGTGGGTGTGGGGGCAGAAGGTTTATTTAAGCCAAGGCTGATAATAGAGGGGCCTTGTGAGTCACTGACCAGCAGGACTTTAATGGAATAAAGAGAGGAGAGTCCCCTTTGTGCCTCTCTCTGAAGGGGTGGTTCTCACCCTCCTCTCTTGTCTACCAAATACAAACATGCCTTGAAGATTCACATCTATTTTGAATCTTCTGCTAGGAGGAGGGAAGAAGCCCACTTCTGTAATCAACCTTGTCATCTTTCTGGGTTTGTCCTCATTTATTTAGAAGTTCGTGTTTACCTTACTTAGCCACTTGAAAAAGGCATCTTTAAAGACATCATGTAGGGATGGGTCTAAGTAAGAATGAGTTTAGTCTTCCAAATAAGCTCAATCCCCTTGGGATGACCCCTGAAATGTGAACAGGAGTACAGTTGGGGTTTCGTAAGTGATTGTGTCTGGAAAAACAACACCTATTTTTTTTTAAATACGGAAAAATTGCGATCCCTTTTTGTTTCGGATTGTGTTGATTACCACTCCATCCAGTGTCACAACTTGGGACAGCATCAGTCTCTCTTTAAGTAAATATCATGATGTCGCTATCACTTGTCAATGATGCCCCGTGGTACTGCCAGACAAACCACTTTCTGTAATCACTCAGGGCTGGAAGCTAAAGCTTTTCCCCGGCCTCTGATGTATCCAAACTGTTTTTGATTGAAATAAGCTCTTAGGGAAATAGCTTGACCACGGATCCCTCCTTTGGATGGAGATGCCAAATTTGGATCACCAGGGAACCTTTCATCTCCAAGGGCCGAGGCACAGAGGCGTGCTGTCAGAGGCCCCTGATAATTTTGTGGGCAGGAGGGTTAATGCCCACTGGAGACGTGTAGTTGACTCCCTGCTTGCCAAATCCACCAGCTCATGGCCTCTACCCATTGCTGGACAGCATAAACATCAGGTTCTGGTAAATAAACTCAGGCTATCATGCAACTGTCCAACATGCACTTAAGCTGTGACTGACAGCCCACTAGGATGGACTTAGAGTCTAGGGCCGAAGCTTTTGGATGCAGAGGCTCCGAGGTTCCAAGATAAACAAATCTGTCGGTGAGAGTGACCAGAGTGTTAGGTCAGTCCAAGGGTCACTTATAGGTCATCCTGCTGGGAGCTTGGTCTCTGCTTTGTGTTTATCCTAGGGAGAAGAACAGGAGGGGCTGAGCCAGAGGGTTGGGTCTCTGCTGGGAAAACATCCCCAGCCTGCTCATCAGAGCCTTTGGAAGTGAATCCGCATTAACGCTGCTCTCAGTAATCCAGTGATGGGTATGGGTGTGGGCTTGTATTTTATACAGGCATTGATGACAAGTTATATTGGACATAGAGATTGCAGGGTGTACAGGGCTGGCTTACCTGGGCTGCAGAATTGAGCAAGGGACTTCCAGGGCCTAGAGTGAGTTAATAGATTACTATTATGCACTGGCAGCAGTCAGCGTTGGAAAAGACAATTGAGGGAATGTCCCTGTCCCTCTTCTGTATCTTCCAATTTCCTGGAAAACATCTCCCAGATTTACATTCCTTACCAACTAGGGACTCTTTCTTTCTTTCCTTCTTTCTTTCTTTTTTCCTTTCCTTTCCTTTTCTTTTTTTCCTTCCTTCCTTCCTTTTCTCTTTCTTCCTTTCCTTCTTTCTTTCTTCGACTCAGGGTCTCACTCTGTCACCCAGGCTGGGACGCAGTGGCATGATCATAGCTCACTACAGACTTGAACTCCTGGGCTCAGGCAATCCTTCAACTTCAGCCTTCTGAGTAGCTGGGACTACAGGTGCATGCCACCCTGTCTGGCTAATTTCTTTTTTTGGTAGAGACAAGGTCTCATTGTGTTGTCTGGGCTGATGTTGAACTCCTGGGCTCAAGCAATCCTCCCACCTCAGCCAACCAAAGTGCTGGGATTATAGGTGTGAGCCACCACGCCTGGCCAGAGGACTTTTTTTTTTTTTTAAAGAGAACAATTGTAAACTTGCTTTTTTCTTGTGCTTGGCTGTTTAAGTTTGATAGAGAGGTGAAAGCAGGGATATGTTTTATAGCCTTCCTTGCAGATTTTTAGCAAAGTGAAGATTGCCATCCTCTATGGACCCCTCTGCTTAGCCTTCTCTCAATTCTTTCTCATTCAAAGTCTGGGGTAGAAAGAAGATGTGACATCAAAGGAAAAGCTGATAGCATTTTTTGGTTTCAAGATTGTAGATGAAAAGGACTTTTTAATCCAAAATTCAGTTGCTAACTCTGGAAAATAGCCCTGTCTAATACAAGGTCTAAAGAAGCTAGATAAGCCAGAGGCTGGAATTACTCACAAATGAGCCCCTGCAGGTATTGGTAGTCCACTTTTAAGTAAACCCAATTTACAAAATATGTGATACATTAAAGATGCATTTAATAATATATGCAGAGATACATATAGATACCATCAAAAGAACTGAAATTATATCAAAGGTGTGGTGGCACACACCTGTAGTCCCAGCTATTTGCTTGAGGCCACAGGAGTTGCTATGATCATGCCTGTGAATAGCCACTGTACTCCAATCTGAGCAACACAGTAAGATGTTGTCTCTAAAAAAAAATTTTAGCCAGGCATGGTGGTTCACACCTATAATCCCAGCATGTTGGGAGGTCGAGGTGAGAGGATTGCCTGAGCCCACGGGTTCGAGACCAGCCTGGGCAACTTGGCGAGACCTTGTCTCTATAATAAATCAAAAAATTAGCTGGGCGAGGTGGTGTGCACCTGTGGTTCCAGCTACTTGGAAGGCTGAGGTGAACAGATCACCTGAAGCCCAGCAGGTCGAGGCTGCTGTAGCCCTGAGCGTGCCACTGCACTCCAGCCTGAGAAACACTGCAAGACCTTGTCTCTAAAAAAAAAGTTTTAATTAAAAAACAAGTGGCAAGAGTTAGAGCTTAAGAAAGAAAGACAGAAAGAAATCATATCTAAGTTTCTATGATCACAATGGAATTAAACTAGGAATCAGCACCAGAAGGATAACACGGGACTCTTCAAATACTTGGCAACTAAACAGAAAAAGGAAAACTTTCTTGGACATGTCAAGGGAAATAAAAACATACAGAGAGCTGAATTAAAATGGAAATATGATATATTGAGATTTGTGGGAGGTCAGGCACGGTGGCTCACGCCTGTAATCCCAGCATTTTGAGAGGCAGAGGCAAGAGGATTGCCTGAGCCCAGGGATTCGAGACCAGCCTGGTTACTTGGCAAGACCTCGTCTCTACAACAAATAAAATAAATTAGCTGGGAGTGGTGGTGTGTGCCTGCAGTTCCAGCTCCTTGGAAAGCTGAGGTGGAAGGATCGCCTAAGCCCAGCAGGTCAAGGCTGTGGTGGCTATGAGCGTGCCACTGCACTCCAGCCTGGGCAAAAAAAAAAAAAAAAAGATTTGTGGGATATAGCTAAGGCAGTGCTGAGAGGAAAATTTATAGCATTAAATGCTTACATTAGAAAAGAGGAGAGAAATCTATGCCCATCAGAAGAAAGGAAGCTATAAAGATAAAAGCAGAAATTAGTGAAATTTGAAACAGAAAGACAATAGAGAAAATCAGCAAATCAAAGCTTGGTTCTTTAGAAAGATCAGTAAAATTGACAAACCTCTAACAAGAAAGACAAAGAACATAAAAGACACAAATTACTACTATCAGATGTGAAAAGAGGGCTTTCACTACATACCCTGAAGACATCAAAAGGACAATAGAGAATATTGTAAACAACTCTATACCCATGAATTTGGATCTGGGACAACTTAGATAAAAAGGTATAAATTCCTCAAAAAACAAAAGCTATCACAATGTGTCTAATATGGAATACATAATTTAACTACCCCTATAAAAAGAAGAATTATTATTTTAGAGATAGGGTCTTACTCTGTTACCCAAACTGAAGTATAGTGGCATACTGGCTCACGCCAGTAACACCAGCATTTTGGAAGGCTAAAGTGGGGGGATGGCCAGAAGTTTCAGACTAGCTTAGCCCTATAATTATTAAGGAAATGTAATTCATAATGAATCCCTCCTTGCAATACACAAAAAAATCTCAAGGCCTAGATATATTGCCAGAGAATTATATCAAATGTTTAAACAAAAATTAACATCCATTCTACACGATTTTTTTGCCCAGAAAATAGAAGAGGGGACACTTCCCAATCATTTTGTGAAGCTAGTATCATCCTGATATCAAAACAAAAAGACAGACAAAAAAGAAAACAGGCTGGGCGCGGTGACTCATGCCTATAATCCCAATACTTTGGGAGGCTGAGGTGAGAGGAGTGCCTGAGCCCATGGATTCCAGACCAGTCCAGGCAACTTGGCAAAACCTCATCTCTACAATAAATAAAACAATTAGCTGGGTGTGGTGGTGTGTGCCTGTAGTCCCTGCTACTTGGAGGCTGAGGCAAAAGGATCACCGCAGTCCAGCAGGTCAGTGGCCCTGAGCATGCCACTGCACTCCAGCTTGGGCAACAGAGTGGACTTGGACTCAAACAAAACAAAACAAAACAAAACAAAAAACTCAATCGATCAATGTAATCCACCATATTAATAGGCTAAAGGAGAAAAATTACTTGCTTATATTAATACATTATATCAGTGGATGCATTTGACAAATTCTACACCCATTCTTTTTTTTTTTCTTTTTTTTTCTTTTTTTTTGAGTTGGAGTCTCACTCTGTCACCCAGACTGGAGTGCAGTGGCCGCTCCCGGCCACCGCAGCCTCGACCTGCTGGGCTCCGGCGATCCTTCTGCCTCAGCCTTCCGAGTAGCCGGAATTACAGGCGCGCGCTACCACGCCCGGCTGATTTTTTAAATTTATTGTAGAGATGAGGTCTCGCCAAGTTGCCCAGGCGGGTTTCGAACCCGCAAGCTCAGGCAATCCACTCACCTCAGCCTCCCAAAGGTGCGGGATTACAGGCTGAGCCACCGAGCCCGGCTTACACCCATTCTTGATAAAAACTGTTAGGAAAGAGCATCTGAAAAATACCGACTGATAACTTGACAGTGAAAGACTGAGATTGGGAAGAAGGTAAGGATTTCTGTTGTTGCAAACTTCTGGTAATTCTACCCAGTGCAATAAGACAAGAGAAGGAAAAAAAAGGCATACAGATTAAAAATAAAAAATAACACTGTTCTTATTTGCGGATAACATGATTACATAGAAAATCCCAAGGAATCTACAAAAATAAAACAAAAAAAATCTTCTAGAACTAATAAGTGTATTCAGCAATATTCACAGGATGCAAGATAAACACACAAAAATTAATCTATATGCTAGCAATGGAAACAACAAAAATCCTATGCCACTTATAACTACTCAAAAAAAATAAAAAGAAATCTGACAAAATATGTACAGGACTTGTATACTGACAGCTACAAAACAGGATGAAAGAAATCAGGCAAGGTTTAAATAAATGGGGAGATAGGCTGGGCTCAGTGGCTCGTGCCTATAATCCCAGAACTTTGGGAAACTGAGGTGAGAGGATTGCCTGAGCTCAGGCTGAGGAGTGCAATGGCACATTCATGGCTACCCCAGCCTTGACGTGCTAGATTCAGGTGATTCTTTCACCTCAGCCTTCCAAGTAGCTGGAACTACACCTGGTTGATTTTTTAAATTTATTGTAGAGACAAGGTCTTATCAAGTTACCCAGGCTGGTCTCGAACCTGTGGCTCAGGCAATCCTCTTGCCTCCGCCTCCCAAAGTGCTGGGATTACAGGCATGAGTCACCACACCTGGCTAGGAGTTCACAGTTTACAAGAGATTCTCTAAGTCTGTCACCCAGAAAATATAAGAATATATGTTTTCATGGCAGAAGGATCCAGAGACGTATAGAGGACTAGAAATATGTGGGACGTGCCTGTCCGTAGCCGGAGGATGGAGCTGGCTACTCTGATCAGCTCACCTCCCCTCAGTGATAAGTCATATCTCCTCTGAACTTCCGGTGTCTCTGTTTGCTTCTCCCTTCACTTACCACTTTCTATCATATGTGAGTCTACACTTCACCTCTGTCCCCACCATCCCCCTGTCATGATGTATTTGGTCTAAGTAGATAATCTATAAATATTTGTTGGGCAAGTGATGGTCCTTAGAGCTTTGATGGCAGCCCTTGCAGAAATGGAGAGACCTGGAGGCAAGAATGGTTGGTTGGTTCCTTTTCTTTTCAGTGGGAGATGTCAGGTGTTGGGCATTGACAGGCATTTCACAGGATGTGAGCTGCCGGGTGGGGAGAGTATAGCCGGCTCTTCGGCAGGGATAGATGCCTGCTCAGTGAGAAACTAAGTTTCTCCCAGATCCAGCTCAGCATGGAGCTGAAATTGCACTCCATCTTCTCTTGGTCCTCTTATTTGGGAAATATTCATACTTGAAAACTCCGCCAACCTCCTGACTTTTCTTTAGAGTAAACCTGTTCTTAGAAGAGAGGTGAAAGCAGGGAGAGGGACTCAAATATTCCTTGTTCCAGTGGAATTCGTCCCAATCTCCCGCAGCATTGCCTCCAGCCCCTGTCTCGCATTCTTGGCTTTTGAAGAGGGGAGGCAACCCCCCTCTTATCTGGGATTGCCTGCTTAAACAAACGCAGTAGTGTGGAGGTATTGTCCTTTGGAAACTTGGCCTGGGACACTTTACCAAGTGTCTGCAAACATTTAGACATGGAAAACTACCCACTGTTAACCGATCCCATTGTCTCTGCTTGGGCTGCTCTTCCCTGAAAGTTGCTTGTGGTTGGGGGTGGAGGCGTGAGCGTCCACCCAAGGGAATCCCTCAGCTGGGGCTCTGGGCTGGGGAATTGTGCTGCTGTTTGTTTAAACAACCTGAGTGTAATTGGATTGTTTGAGATGCCCAAGATGTTTGGGAAAGCAGGGGGGAAGGGAGGTGGCTTGCTAGGGGAGAGAGTCCCCAGCAGGGACTTTGACGGGTGGCTGGCTGGGTGGTTGTCAGTCTCCAGATTGCAAAGCAGTGGGAAGGATGGTCCTTCCGGCTTGACTGTGGGTACACTGGGACTTGGGTCAATAGGTCGGACCACATAGCCCATAAAATATAAAGCTAGCTGGGTGTGGTGGGTCAAGCCTGTAATCCCTGTACTTTGGGAGGCTGAGGTGAGAAGATTGCCTGAGCCCACGGATTCCAGAACAGCCTGGGCAACTTGGTGAGACCTCATCTCTACAATAAATCAAAAAATTATCCGGGCGTGGTGGTATGGGCCTGTCGTTCTGGCTACTTGGAAGACAGAAACGGAAGGATCTCCTGAGCCCAGCAGGTTGAGACTGCGGTGGCCATGAGCATGCCACTGCACTCCAACTCAAAAAAAAAAAAAAATATATGTAAAGCTAGCACTTGGAGGGTAGATCAGGATATGAGGGATATTTAACTTAAAGTCATCTGTTTTTAACCATAACACTCCAAGGATAGCACAAATGCAAAGAAAGACACATTTGCTTATTTTTTAGATCTTATTTTTATTTTTTGAGTCAGAGTCTCACTCTGTTGCCCAGGCTGGAATGCAGTGGCACTATCACGGCTCACCACAGCCTTGTTTTCCTGGACTGAGGCAATCCTCCTGCTTCAGCCTCCCAAGTAGCTGGGACTATAGGCATGCACCACCAGACCCGGCTGATTTTTACATTTTGTTGTAGAGATGAGGTCTCACTATGTTGCCTAGACTGGTCTAGAGCTTCTGGGCTCAAGCGATCCCCCCCCCGCCCCCGGCCTTGTCCTCCCAAAGTGCTGGAATGACAGGCGTAAGCCACGGTGCCCAACAATTTTTTTAGATCTTATGTTTTAAAAATCCCACAAAAATAGTTGTAGTGACCAACCCAGGTTTCGGCCCGTAAGAATGCTGGGCGAAAAATTCTTTGGGAGTGCTTACACCATTCCTTGGGAAATAGAGGAGTTATGGGGGAGTATTCACCAGGCCTGTGGAGAAAGTATGTCTGTATTTTATGGTAGAGATCATTCCTTTGTTTGACCTGGGGTAAAGGACAAAGAGTGTCAAAAAATGGGAAGAATCTGGAAATAATAGAAGGAATCTTTGCAATGCGGGGCCTGGCCAGCACCGCCCTGTGAGATCAGGCCTCACGTGAACAATGTTCTCACATCACCCGAGGCATGCAGGAGTGGGGAGGCTCTACAAACCAGGTGAGATTACTTATTAGGGATGCTGACCTCGGAAGAAAGGATTAGAAAAAGGATGGGGCTCCCGTCACGTGGCAGTCCCCCACACATGCAATTTTGCTTAGTCACTGTGGGGGCCTATGACATGCATTAGTAGAAAAGTAGGCTGTGGCTCAGAGGGGTAAAATGAACTTGCTCAGACCACAAGGAGGGAACTGGCTGCATCTGGGTCTGCGTTAAGACCCTTCTGTTTTTGTTTTTTGTTTTTTTTGAGTTGGAGTCTCACTCTGTCGCTCAGACTGGAGTGCAGTGGCCGTTCCCGGCCACCGCAGCCTCGACCTGCTGGGCTCTGGTGATCCTTCCGCCTCAGCCTTCCGAGCAGCTGGAACTACAGGCGCACGCTACCACGCCCGGCTGATTTTTTGAATTATTGTAGAGATGAGGTCTCACCAAGTTGCCCAGGCGGGTCTCGAACCCCCGAGCTCAGGCAATCCACTCACCCTTCTGTTTTCAAAACCCTCCCTCTTTTCACCATACCACACTCAAGTTACACCCTCCTCCCCAAAAAGGAATGATGTAGAACTCATCACTATACAGGTTAAAAAAACAAATAACCCTCTTGTGATATGCTCACAGCACATCACACATATAGGCCTTCAGCTAAATAGTTCATTCTGGAAAGGATAGAAATGTGAATATCGGCAAAACCCAGTGATCTTCTAATTGGGTACAGATTTTAGATTATTCCAGGATGAAATGCTTGTCATCTTCATTTTAAGATGGCTATCAGTTTTTGAGGTTGGCCCATTTACTTCACTTAGTTAAAAATCAAGCTGTAGTCCAGTATCTTGTAGCAGGTTTCGTGGTGCAGTACCTAACAGGACACAGCTACCCTTTTCCTCTTTATTTTTTATTTTATATAGATGAGGTCTCGCTATGTTGCCCAGGCAGGTCTTGAACTGCTAGGCTCAAGTGATTCTTCAGCCTCAGTTTCCCAGAGTGCTGGGATTACAGGTGTGAGCCACCTTGCCTGGTTCCCTTTCACTCTTTTTTTTTTTTTTTTTTGAGTCAGATTCTAACTCTGTTGCCCAGGCTGGAGGGCAGTGGCACGCTCATGACCACTGCAGCCTCGATCTGCTGGGCTCAGGCGATCCTTTTGCCTTACCCTTCCAAGTAGCTGGAAGGCTTGCGCCACCATGCCTGGCTAATTTTTCTTGAGGGCTTACCAAATTGCCCAGGCTGGTCTCAAATTCCTGGACTCAGGCAGTCCTCTCGCCTCAGCCTCCCAAAATGTTGGGATTACAGGTGTAAGCTACCGCACCCAGCCTCCCTTTCACTCTTTTATTTTTATTTTTTTGAGTCAGAGTCTCACTCTGTCAACCAGGCTGGAGTGCAGGGGCACATTCATGGCCACTGCAGCTTCAACCTGCTGGGCTCAGGCGATCCTTCCACCTCGGCCTTCCAAGTAGATGGAACTACAGGCGCGTGCTACCACGCCCGACTAATTTTTTGATTTATTGTAGAGACAAGGTCTCACCAAGTTGCCCAGGTTGGTCTCAAACTCCTGGACTCAGGCCATCCTCTCGCCTCTTCCTTCCAAAGTGCTGGGATTACAGGCGTGCCACCACGCCCTGCCTCCCTTTCACTCTTAACACGGGCATTTCTGTAATTTAAAACTGGCTTTGTAAAGTTTAAAAGATTCATAACAACATTTTGATGAATTTTTTTAAATCATTGCTTTCAGAGAAAAGGGCTTTCTGTACTTCCTGGGTAGTTTGGTTTTGCACAAGTTTTAAGTGGCAGCTGCTTCTGTTGTCCTGGCTGGTGAGTATCATTTCATGGGCACGGTGAACCACAGAGCAAACAGTGGTGAACAGACCGCACAGAACAATCACTGTCTTTATGCCATTTGGCAACTCCATTCTTGTAGTCTCTGAGGGCTTCTTATGGTAAGAGCTAAACGGCTTTTCAAAATCAGACCATGACCACACTTGTTTCATGGGAGTTGGTGGCTTCTAGCACTCTAGGTCTTTGACACTGGAAGGCAGCCTGGCTCCAAATGCTTTAAAATGAAAGGTCTCAGCTAAGTCAAGGGAATATTTATAATATGGAGGAAAGAAAACATGGCGAGGCTGAATGTGCAGCACTGGAGAGTCAGACAGTGTCATTTTATCCTTGCAGTTCTCAGAGGGTGCAGAGAGAGAGTTCCGGGGGACATCAGAGAGGCTTTGATGCTGCAGAGATGCCATTGGGGTGGACACTGCTGGCCTTGATCACATCACGAAGATCACATGGATTTTGGGAATGCACTTTCTCATTGGCCAAGCTGAGGATCTGAGCAGTGGATGGGTGAGCCAGGATTTCAACCATTTTCCTTTCTGCTGTGAAAATTGTATGCTGGTCAACTTAAAAATTATACATACACACACACACACACACACACACACACACACACACACTTTTTTTTGCATTCTACTGTTCTCACTAATATTTGTGGATTGTTAAGTGTTGGGAAGTTTGTTCTTTGATTTGAGGGAGGTTCTTCCATATTTTTTTTTGAAAGCAGGATTTATTGAGAAGACAGAAAAGCTCCCAGAGGGGAGAGGACCCAAGGGGTTGCCCCCATACTTTTTAAGAATGTCACCTCCTCCTTTAAGAGTGTTAAAAAAAAACCCCACAGCTCCCCAAATTCTAAACTTCCAACAAAGTTTAAAACTTGTTGGTTTTAATGATGGGAATTTACAATGAACAAATATGTTGGGAATAGTGTTCTTTCCCATAGGTTTGTTTAGAAGTAAAGGCAATATGACTGGTCATAAGAGTTTCTGTTTACTTTAGGCTAGATGGGTCATGTGTTCTGAGGAGTGACAGGGCTTGTCAGCAGAGAATTAGATTTAATGTGATGTGTGCTAATGTGTTTTATGGCTAAAGACCAGAGACTAATATCTCCCACTCAGGGAGAATAATCAACATGTTAATGAATTCAAATTCTGTTGCACAGAATAATGACAGGTTAGTTTAAATAAGACTCAGTCTGTTTTATAATGATCAGTACGTGAAAATACACTAACTCTTAGATATTTGGCCTGGGTCACTGGGTAGATGGTGATGTTACTTCTCACGGAAAGATCCTGGGGCAAGTTTATTTGTCACATTTATTTCCTGTCTTGATTATTTCCAAAAAGATCAAGACAATAAATAGAGAAAACAGGCTGGATGTGTACGTATGTATGTTGAATTCAGTGCTTAAATCCATGTACTCTGGAGTTGGAGTTCGTGGGTTCAAATCTCAGTTTTACCACTTCCTACTTGTGGAATCTTGGGTAAGTGGGTTTATCTTTTTGTGTTTTGAGGGTCCTCATCTATAAAATAGGGGTTATCGGGTTAAATCAGACCATACATATATATGTGTGTGTGTGTGTGTGTGTGGTAAGCACACAGTAGATGCTCAGTAAATGAAAACCATTTTATTAGTAGTAGTGGTAATGGTAGTAATATTTCTCCTTGGGAGTTGCACAGGGGGCAGTCTATGGAGGTAAAGGTAGGTGTGTGACGATGGTCAGACACAGCAGGAAGGAAGGCATTCGTACCACTGCCCTGACTGTGGAAAAGAGAGGCAGGAAAACTTTGATCGACAAAGTTCTCCTCGAGGCAAGCTCTTGCAGAAGGTCATTGCGGTATCTCGGGAAAAACAGTGGGCTGGGAATGAACGAGACTGAGGAGCGAATCTTGGAGCTGTGGCTTACAGCTCTGAAACTTGGAGCAAATTCTCTGCGCCTTAATGTCTTCATTTGTAAAATGGGATTTGAAAATACCTAAATGACAGGGTTGTTGTGATGATAAATATTGTTATTATGCAAAGGCGTCCCACTTGGATGAATATTCAGGAAATGTTTGTTTCCCAAATAGAATCTGACTTCTTACTGAATAGTGAATCCTTGAAGGCACATGTTCCTCTGAGCTGGAGGCCGGGAGTCGCCTTTGAAATCACCCTGGAAGGCGCACGTCTGAGCAGCGGCAAGTCACTCCCAGGTGGCCACAGACCTTTCACCCAGGCAGTCTTTGTTCCTCATCAGAAACCCCAGACGCATGTCCTTTCTGGCCCAGCCCTTTCTTGGGCTCATTGTTCTAAGAGGCCTTGTACTATTTGTTCAACTAATCTGTTAGCAAAAAGGCAAACTGAATCCCCTTCACTTGGACCCCTGGCTTATGTCCCACAAAGGAGAGAAGTGTCCTGGCTGGGCTGGCCAGTGGGTCCTCTGTCCTTAATCCTGCCTGGCCTCTCTGGAAGGCCTGGGGCAGGGAGCCTTGGCACGTGCCTGGGAGAGGGCCTGGTGGCTCAGCCTCTTCAGGCTTGTTTGGACTTGGTTCCTCTTCTCTGATGCCAGGAAGGGCCGGGGAACAAGTTTATCACCGGGGGAGCCACCTCCCATGAAAGTCCTAGACAATTCTGCCTCCTCTCCCCATATCATCCCTTCTCCTTGTGGATAGATACACTGGGCAGGGGCAGCTGACTGGGGTGTTCCCTTGACCAGCTCTGGGACCAGGATTGAGTCTCCAGATTGCCAATGACCTGTGGGGCAGAGCCAGGTAGGCACCAGCCACACATCACCCCACACCTTCTCTACACCACAAGCCTCCCCTTTACCTAGTCCTTAAAAAAATTAATATTATTATTATTATTTTGAGTCAGAGTCTCACTGTCTCCCAGGCTGAAGTGCAGTGGCATGTCATGGCCACCACAGCCTTGACCTTCTGGGCTCAGGTGATCCTTCTGTCTCAGCCTTCTAAGTAGCTGGAACTACAGGCACGTGCCAACATGCCAGGCTTATTTTTTAATCTATTGTAGAGATAGGTCTCGCCAAGTTGCCCAGGCTGGTCTTGAA
The DNA here is from genome assembly GCA_963574415.1 of Tarsius wallacei. Lineage (NCBI taxonomy): Eukaryota > Metazoa > Chordata > Mammalia > Primates > Tarsiidae > Tarsius > Tarsius wallacei. The sequence goes on from CAUYQG010177377.1 coordinate 15,769, forward strand.
CCCTAGGCTCAGTCAATCCTCTCGCCTCAGCCTCCTAAAGTGCTTGGATTACAGGCGTGAGCTGCTGCACCTGGCATAAAATAATTATTTATTTACTTATTTATTTCTGTATAGAGACAGGGTCTTGCTGTGCTGCCCAGGCTGGTCTGGAACTCCTGAGCTCAAGTGATCCTCCTGTCTCAGCCTTCCAAGTAGCTGGATCTACAGGCACATACCACCAGAGAAATACTTACCAGGCCCAAGTTACAGATGGAAGTACCTAGGGTTCAAACAAAACATTTTGTATCTTTTTTTTTTTTTTTAGTAGGAGTCTCGCTGTTGCCCCAGCTGTAGTGCCCTGGCATGCTCACGCCTATCGTAGCCTTCCAAGTAGCTGGAACTACAGGTGTGCGCCACCACACCTGGCTAATTTTTTGATTTGTTGTAGAGACGAGGTCTCACCAAGTTGCCCGGGCTGGTTTTGAACCCCTGGACTCAGGCAACCCTCTTGTCTCCACCTCCCAAAGTGCTGGGATTGCACGTGCCCGGCCACGTTTTGTATCTATTACGTGGTGAAGCCAGGGTCCAAATCCACTTCGCCTGATGGCTTATTACTTCCTCCCCTGCCTGCCGCCTTCCCTAAGCTGTCCCCTGACTGTGTGATGGTCACACTCTCTGATCTGACTCACAAAGACCCCCAAGTAATCAGCTCTCCACCTGGCAGGCAGCCCACCCAGATTTCTCTGCCTGTTGCACATGCAGGGCTCCCTCCCCACTTCCTCCCCATTCTGAGAAGACCCTGGTTCACTCCCCATTCCCCAGGCCTTTGTCTGGGTGGCCGGTGCCTCCCATCTGGAGCAGCATTATCTCCAGATCCCATTCTTCCTTGGAGTCCCAGCTGAAGTCCTGCCTCTTCCTGATACCTTCCTGCCCACCCAGCTCCCAGGCTCTCCTTCTTTGGGTTCCTGTGGCATCTACTCCTCATCACAGGAGTGCTGCTCAGTAATCATCTTTTGTGTATTTGCTGCTTTGTCATGTGTGTTTTCTGTTTTGTTTATGTCTTCCTGTTCTTTCTTCCCACTCTGCATACATATTCCAGCTAGATTATAGGACCCCTAAAAGGCAACCAACCGTGGCCTAGCTTAGACTATTTATGGCGGCTGCAGAAGATTTCCTCCCTTGGAGAAGCAAAGGCTGCATCCCCCCAGCCCCCTTTTTTTTTTGCTGACTTAACAAGTCCTGTTTCTACTCTGTGGGCTGGCAGTGACTCACCACTAATGGTTGCTATTATTCACACCCTTACTTTCATAATTCAAACTAATGATGAAATGCCTATCTGCGAGGTTCTCTATGGGACTGGATTGCCAGAGGGGGGGAAAATGTGTTAGAGCCAATAAGTTTAATCAGTAACAGAAGTCAAGTGTGGAGTCCCAAGGAAAAACTTCAGGCAAGGCTTCCACGATTCTGCTCAGAACGAGGGGAAAAGGCTTCCCGAGGGGCGGGTCTCCATTCGTTCCAACTCACACCTCCACATTGAGTGTTTATTAAGTGCTGACAACGTGTGAGACTGAAAATTTTCTCCGGGCACTTGTGAGGGTTCGTGCTATTAAAATGAGATAAATAATTAAATATCTTCACACACACACATACGAGTTTTCCTTTATTTTCTTTTTTGCTATATGGAGTCCGAAATCTAGCTGGATTCAGACCCCAGCTTTACTACTCACTGGCTCTGGGGCCTCGGGTATGTCTCTTCACCGCTCTTGCCCATTTCACATCTACGCAATGTGAGCAATATGCCTTCCTGGAAGGGATGTTGACAGGTGTCACTGAGACAGAGGGGTGTGGTCTGGGACAAGTAGCACCCAGGAGCTTGTAGAAATGCAGACTCTCAGGCTGCACCCCAGAGCCACTAACTGGAATCTGCATTGACCGAGGTCCCTAGGTAATTTGCATGCATGTTTAAGAATTCCTGTCCTCAAAGAAGGAATCATCAGTGTATGGATCTGTATGAAGAGAATAATAGCAGCAGCTTACCTTTGTAGAGTTCTTTTCAGCTTTTTTGAAGTAACTCTGGACGCCAAGCGAGGGGTTTTGCCAGTTGGAGTTAGGTCTTGATGATATTTAGAGAAATAGCCATGAGGACCTGGTAGCAGATGAAATGAGCCACAAGTCTGGGTGTACGGATGGCAGAGGGAAGGGGGAGGCTGTGGACACTGTTGGCAGAAGGGAGAAGTCAGCCATGGATTTTCTTTAAAATGTATCAGAGAATAGCCAGGCGCGGTGGCTCATGCATATAATCCCAGCACTTTGGGAGGCCTAGGTGGGAGGATTGCTTGAGTCTAGAAGTTTGAGACTAGCTTAGGCAACAGAGCAAAACCTTGTCTCTCTATTTAAAAAATTGCACCTGTAGTCCCAGCAATTCAGGAGGCTGAGGCAGGAGGATCACCTGAGCCCAGAAAGTTGAGGCTGTGGTGAGCTGTGATCATACCACTGCACTCCAGCCTGGGTGACAGAGACCCTGACTAAAACACACACACACACACACACACACACACACACACACACACACACACACACTAATTTAATATATTATATATAGAAATGCATATATAGACATACACATATATGTCAGAGATTAAAAATACATCAGAGAATATATGGGTGGATATGAGAAGGAGACCGGTCACCCAAGATGTGGGAAGAGTTCTTGGGAGTATAGTGATGAGAGACACAGAGGGAAATGATCCTATTTACACAGAATTAACGAGAGCAAAGTTTTAAAAAATGAAAGTCACAATAACTTTATATAGTAGACTCCATTCAAATATAATGTAGTCACATATATGGCAGATGGTAACAGAGCAAAGCTATTGTCAACTTAAAATCATAGAAGATGGTGCCGGAGGAAATCTTAGCAATCACTGTTGGTATAATAACCCTTTGGCCTCTGAAACCCAGCTAGTTTAGGGACTTCTTTCATCTGCCACTTACAGTGTGATCTAGGTTAAGCAACCTCCACTTACTGGCTTTTTTCCTGGCTGTGAAATGGGAAAACAAAAGTGATTGACTTTAAAGGCTGTTATAAGGATTCAGGGAGATAATGGATGGAAAGTCCCCAGCACAGTGCCTGATCCCAATTAAGTAATAACACATGATATTATCACATTGCTAATGACCCACAGGGGGTAGAGGTGAATTTTTTTTTTTTTTAGTCAGAGTTTCACTCTGTTGCCCAGCCTGGAGTACAGGGGCATGCTGACGGCCATCGCAGCCTCGATCTGCTGGGCTCAGGTGATCCTTCTGCCTCAGCCTTCCAAGTAGCTGGAACCACAGGTATGTGCCACCATGCCCAGCTAATTTTTTCTGATTTATTATAGAGACAAGATCTTGTCAAGTTGCCCAGGCTGGCCTTGAATCCCTGGGCTCAGGCAATCTTCTTGCCTCCACTTCCCAAAGTGCTGGGATTACAGGCGTGAGCCTCCACAGCTGGCAGGAAATTTTAAAGTCAATACCGGTACTTTTATTAATAAAGATTAAAACAGTAAGTTTGAGATTCAAGGAGTTGAGCAAAATTTCTGTTGTTCACAGTCTGGATAATGGTAGTCACATATTACAAGAACAACAAAACCAACAATAACCACAATGATAATTTTAATGCAATAAACGCCAACCACAGCCAAAATTACTTGGGTGCTTATTATATGCTGAGCACTAAATAAAGCATTTTACTACAATTGTCTCATTTGATTCTTTGTTTGTTTGTTTTGAATTGGAGTCTCACTCCATCGCCCAGACTGGAGTGCAGTGGCCGCTCCTGGCCACCACAGCCTCGACCTGCTGGGCTCCGGTGATCCTTCCGCCTCAGCCTTCCAAGTAGCTGGAACTACAGGCGCGCGCTACCACGCCCGGCTAATTTTCATTTGATTCTTTAAACATGTATGTTGTTTATAATAATACCTTGAGTTTACAGATGAAGAAACTGAGGCCGAGAGAGATTAAGTAATTGGCCCAAGACCCAGAGTTTGTAAGTAGAGCCAGAATTTAAATCCAGACTGACTGGTTCTATAAACTGCTCTCTTAACCACTACATGAGCTTCCGTCCTAAAAAACCAGTGAACAAAATGCTCTTTCCATTGGTGGCAACACACATGCTATTTGCTTTCTGGCTCGATTCTCTGATATATTTAAAGGAAATACATGGCTTCAGGATGAAAAAGAGAGAGTAGCTTGAAAACAGAAGAAAGTAGATAAACATCTGTTCACCCCTGTGTGCTGTGCCAGGTGTAGTCACATGCATGAACTCAATACCCTTCTGTAGATGTGACCTATATATTCATGGAGAGCAAAATGGAGGCTTCAGAGAGGCTGAATTCACTTGCTCAGTTAGTAAGTGAAGGAGCTGGGGTTTGAGTCTGAGCCCCAAACCCAAGGTAGCACAGAAAAGATGTGGGGTCATGACTTGTGTTTTTACCCGAAGAAAAATTATATCCCTCCCAATTTTCCAAAGTCTCTAAAACCTGGTTCCACTTTCAAATTTCTCCATCATAAAGTCTTTAAGCAACTTGAAATTTACCCAAGAATTAATTAAAATTCCATCATGGAAGGGCATGTAAAGCTCCCTTCTAGAGGTGTTACTTTGGACTTATGGTTCACCCCTTTCCAATATGAATTTCAAGTAAGGCCAGGTGCGGTGGCTCATGGCTGTAATCCCAGCACTTTAGAAGGCAGAAGCAAGAGGATTGCCTGAGCCCACGGGTTCGAGACCAGCCTAGGCAACATGGTGAGACCTCGTCTCTACAATAAATCCAAAAATTAGCCGGGTATGGTGTTGCATGCCTGTAGTCCAGCTACTTGGAAGGCTAAAGATTGCCTGAACCCAGCAGATAGAGTTTGTGGTGGCCGTGAGCATGCCACTGCACTCCACCAGCCTGGGTGACAAAGTGAGACTCTGACTCAAAAAAAAAAAAAAATTTTACATACAACTGTACCATGAGAGAACAAAAAAATTGAGGAAGGAAAGAGAAGTATAGCCAAGGAATAAGGCTCATTGTCTAAATATATCAAAGGGCCCTGAATCAGGCAAGGTGTCATTACGCATTTTTAATTGAAGTAGTGTATTTTATTTATTAGTCCCAGAGGGACTACAGGCAGCAAAATCCAAGTAACTTTCATCATAAATCATGGGCCTTCCTTAGTTTGTCTTGCAGGCCCTGAGGTGAGGGAAGGGTTTGGATAAAGAGCCATAGGTATCCTGTTCTGCAGCAGTTCTCAAGTTCTTGGTGACTTTTTTCTATGGAACCAGTTGCATGTGATATTTTACTAAAACACCTTTTCTTTGATGTGCTCTCTCTTGCAAGTCACTCCACTAGTGGAGAAAGCACAGTTCATCCCAGAATGCAAAAAGCCTCTCTCCCCAGAAAGATGGAAACTCCCACACTCTGGCAAAGGGGCCTGTAGTGTTTTCTCATTTATGGCTATCAGAGAAATAGGGTGGGAATCAGCCTACATCACCCGGACCCCACCTTGTGTCAACATCCCTCACAAACAGAGTGGCCCAGCAGCCACCTTTTACACTGCCTGGTACTGTACACGGGAACCAGCTCACATACTCGGCAAAAAGGAAAACAAAAGGCGGCCCTGTTCCGAAGGTGGTGATAAGGCCCGCCCCTGTGGCCGGGGTGCCATTGTTCTCCCCCTGCGCCCTCCCGTGTCTGCCGTACAGCCCCGATAAGTCTGCGCAGTAGACAGGCCTGTGTTTGAGTTGGGGTTGTCAGACCCATTACTCAAAGAGAGGACGTGGACTCGCTCGGAAAGGCAAGCTCTGGTCTTGAGGAGTAGGCGAGAATAACAATGATTTATGATTAACCAAGTGACTACAATGTTGAGTGTGGTCTTGCAGGACGCTGTTTGAGTCACAGTCTCTTTGTACAGGTAATGTGTCCCCATCCAGGTGTGTGCCAAGGGTGACCACAGAGGGTCAGGCAAGCAATGGACACATTGTGGGCTTTAGGGTAGCCCTGCTGAATGAATGGGGGGCTCCTTGATTTGTCGAGGACTCATTAAACACAGGAACTGAATTAATGGGTATAACTGGGTTAGATGCTGCACAAGTCACTGACTACGTAGGGAAACTTATTTGTAAAAGAGTGTGAGTGAAGATAACATTCTGCTTAACTCCAAACTATCAAAACTTTGAGCTTCTGGGTCCAGCTCAGGGGCTTAGGCTATAATCCCAGCACTTTGGGAGGCCAAGACAAGTGGATTACCTGAGCCAGCGGGTTCAAGACCAGCCCAGGCAACTTGGCAAGACCTCCTCTACAATAAATCAAAAAATTAGCCAGGCGTGGTAGCGTGCGCCTGTAGTTCTGGCGACCTGGAAGGCTGAGGCAGAAGGATCGCAGGAGCCCAGTAGGTCGAGGCTGTGGTGGCCAGAAGCATGCCACTACACTCCAGCCTGGTCAACAGAGTGAGACTCCAACTCAAAAAAACAAAAGAAACGTGGGCTTCTGTATGAACTTTAATGAGTTCATGAAGAAATACAGGTTTTTTCCTGGTACCAGCTAGTATTAGGGCAAGGAGAAGTGGGAGCAGAGTGTGGTGGGGCAGCGGGCGGGGTGGGGGGGTGATGGGAGTTGCCAAGTACCCTGGTACTCTCATGTATTTCCTTCTGTTTGGCTTCCTGGGGGGTGTGACAGTCTAGAGTTAGGGTTTTTTTTTTTGCCCTGAATTGGCAGGAGAGTAAAATGTGTGAATGTGTTTTTTGAAAACTAAGGTATTACACAAAAAGTATTATTTTATTATTGAGTGCTCATCATGACTCCGTGAAAATGACTTTTTATGAGTGGATTCCACCCTCATTTTTAATTTGAGTACATGAAGGACTTGGTAACTGAGGTTGCCCTTCTAAAGTCACACAGCTGCGGGGAGTTGAGTCAGGAGCAGGACCAGTGTGCTTTGCTGCTTTTCTGAAGGCCTTAAGGGCCTGCTGGCCATGTGGCAACCATCGAAGACTTAAGCCTTAGGGGGAAATGTAGTAGGAAAGATATACATTTTTTTTCTGAGTTGGAGTCTTACTCTGTTGCCCAAGCTGGAGGGCAGTGGCACGCTCATGGCCACCGCAGCCTCGACCTGCTGGGCTCAGGCGATCCTTCCGCCTCAGCCTTCCCAGTAGCTGGAACTACAGGCATGTGCCAGCATGCCTAGCTAATTTTTCTTGATTTATTGTAGAGATAAGGTCTTGCCAAGTTGCTCAGGCTGATCTTAAAACCGCGGGCTCAGGCAATCCTCTCACCTCGGCCCCTCAAAATGCTGGGATTATAAGCTTGAGCCATCGTACCCGGCCAGAAATAAATAAATTTGACTTAAAATTTCCTTCACCATTTTTAAGAAATGTTTTTCCTTTTTCTTTTTTTTTTTTTGAGTAGGAGTCTCACTCTGTCCCCAGGCTGGAGTGCGGTGGCACACTCACGGCCACTGCAGCCTTGACCTGCTGGGCTCAGGGCAATCCTTTCACTTCAGCCTTCCAAGTAGCTGGAGGTACAGGCACGCACCCACCATGCCCAGCTAATTTTTTGATTTATTGCAGAGACAAGGTCTCTCCATATTGCCCAGGCTGGTCTCGAACCTGTGGGCTCAGGTCATTCTTTCACCTTCACCTCCCAAAGTGCTGGGATTATACACGTGAGCCACCGTGCCTGTCCAGAAAGATATAGATTTGACATAAAATTTCCTTCACCATTTTAAGATTTTTTTTTTCTTTTTTTGAGTTGGAGTCTCACTCTGTCACCCAGGCTGGAGTGCAGTGGCACGCTCACAGCTACTGCAGCCTTGACCTGCTGGGCTTGGGTGATCCTTCTACCTCAGCCTTCCATGTAGCTGGAGCTACAGGCGCTCACCACCATGCCTGATTTATTGCAGAGACGAGGTCTCTCCAGGTTAGTCTCGAACCCGTGGGCTCAGGCAATCCTTTTACCTTTGCCTCCCAAAATGCTGGGATTACAGGCATGAAGCACTGTGCCTGGCCGTTTAAGAAATTAAATAGGCATTTTTTCTAAATAAAAAAATATCTGATATGAAAACATCCTGGAAATATCCTGCAGATGAGAACCACCAGCCTTTTTCTCCCACTAGAGTCCTCCAAGGAAAAAAATAAAATCCCCAAATGGGCATGTTTCTGCTGCAGCATGTGGAGTGTGTGTGTGTGTCTGTGCGTGTATTTTGTTCATGTGCGACTTTCTCCCAAGTTCCAAGTTCTAACATGGAATTCAGAACACCTTTTACCTTGAAAACATGACTACAAGTTAATTTTTCATAGTAATGTTTATAATTTTACCTCAAGTATAACCCAAAACTAAACCATCATAAGTTGCCAAAAAGTCATTTCTGATATTATGTATTTTTTCATTGCAAATGCACACATGATATTTAGAAACTTTATTTAATAGGTTTTATGAGCTAACATGGAGCCCTGATCTCCATTTGTAATATAGTTTTTGTTATAAGGTGTTACACGTTTCAAAAAGCCAACTCACACATTTTAAGATCACTGACCAGTTGTCGATGGATGTCTGTCACTGACTGTAGTAGTAATCGGTCTCTGAAGACTAACATCCCTTATTAAATATTTCTCTGGTACATGAAGACCTTACCAGGCTAGGGTGTGCCAGAAAGTTTATGCCATTTCATGGGCAACAGGGAAACACATCAAATGTAAAAACACATTCCAAACTTTCTGAAGTCTTATTCTTGATTATTCTAAAATAGTTTCTTGTTTTCTGTGTTCTTGGTGCTCTATCTTTTCATGTACCAGCACTTTAGACAGCAACCCTGAACCTGCTCTGATAGAAAGAGAGTTACTAGAAGGCGTTTGCATTTAGGGATCTTAGAGCGATGGAAGCTCGGAAGCCATCTTGTTGGGGCAGACTCTCCCTTCTCCATCTCTGTCTGGTCCCCCTCCCCATCCCCTGCCCCCCACCCCTGTGTGAACTCTCCCAGTCCTTAGCATCAGTTATGCATCTAACTGGCACTCATAAAATATTAACTGATGGAGATTTGTCTGTATTTTTGAAGCCTATCAACTCTGTTATTATCTCAGATTTTGCTGTGTAGACTGAATTATAAAACCAGGCATCAAATTTATGTAGTTGTTCACATCTGACTTAAACAAACAAATACAGGTTTGAGTTATTGCTCAGCCAGCTAACTTTAGACCTGGATTCATCTTCCCATCATAATTTTCCCTTCTGCTTTTCTGTTAGCCCCCTCTCGCCTTGTGATCACTGTCTCCCTTGCGTTGCTGCAAACATTTTTTATTCTTCCTTGTGGGCCAAGAGCGTATTAATTAGGAACTGGTCTGTAGGCCCCAGAGGAGCTTGCTTGGACTCAGCTCATGGAGCATTCTCACTCCTGTTGATTCATTGTGGGGCTTGAGGCCAATGGCTCAGTCTTGCTGTAGCCTTTCTGTGAAGGAGACCAGGCCTGGGAGCATGACTGGCTTTTGGCTCTACTGAGCCTTCCTAATGTGTTTGTAAATCTTCTGAGCCCTGTAAGTAGCCAAGCTTGCTAGATAGCTTAAGCACGGACCTGGAAATCAGCCACTCTCAAGCTCTAATTCTAGTATTTTTCATCCAGGCTTAAGTGTACCCATTTATAACATTACTATTAATATGACTTCCTTCCCGAGGTTCCTGGTAGGTATTTTCTTTTTTCTTTGAGTAGGAGTCTCACTCTGTCTCCTAGGCTAGAGTGTGATGGCATGCTCATAGCCACAGATGCCTCGGTCTACTGTGCTCAGGTGATCCATCTGCCACAACCTTCCAAGTAGCTGGAGATACAGGCATGCACCACCACGCCTGGCTAATTTTTTGATTTATTATAGAGATGAGGTCTGTGAAGTTGTCCAGGCTGGTCTTGAATCCCTGGACTCAGGCATACTTCTCGTCTCCGCCTCCCAAAATGCTGGAATTACAGGCATGAGCCACCATGCCTGGCTAGATATTTTCATAGGAAGTCACACTTTGGGATTTACTCTTGTGTGGAGTAACTTTACCTTATTCTCAGAAATCTGGCATTTCAGGGTCTCCTTGAACTAACTCCAACCTAGTTCATCTATTTTCATATTTTATATTTTGTTTTAGCTGAAAGAGACTTCATTCTATGTCTTGAGACTACTCTCCTTTCTGGCTCAAAATCTTGACTCTCCAGGGCATAGACCTTCTGACATACTGTCCCATAAGTACCTTCTAGAGCCACAGGCTGATAGAGATAGTGGGAACCTGGAGGATCAGAAGAGGATCTGGGAGTCTGAGTGGAACACTCCAACACAGAGAAGTCATGCTTTTCAGATCTCACTCTCTGCTCTTTGAGGGCTTTTCTTAGTACCACAAATCACTTTGGGGGTGTTCTATTATAAGTGACTCTGTTTTCTTCTTTTAGGTATATATCTTGTCTCTCTGCCATTCTGCTGTAAGAATGAAGACATTCTATGCTTATATTTTAAAACAATGACTCCTAAAAGAAAAATATTTTATCTTTGGAGAGGGCGAGATCTTTAAAAGTATGAATGAAGTGAATGTGATATTTATAAAACCCTTTGGGATGAAGGGCCTTTCAGCAAACACTCAATAATGGAAAAATCAATGAAAATGTTCTTAAGAAAAGAAACTGGCCAATCAGTCTCTGTGGGTGTCACATTTCTTAGCTCAAACAACTTGTCTTCCATCTGATAATTGCAAGGTCTGTCCAATATTGCCATATGTAATATTAAGATGGCAGAATTAGTGATTTTTCAGCTTTGTCCACCACTTGTCTTATCTGTCATAGATTTCCATGTTACTATGTTTTGATGATTACATCTACATCATTAAGTAAATTTTTACTGATGAGCATTGGAGAGTGATTCCATAACTATTAAATTGCTTGTTAGTTATTATTATAACTTTACCAGGCCCCTATATAACAGTCTCCGATGCAACCCATGACCAAGGTCAAAGACAGAAAAAAGTCCAGGTGCACAGAAGATGTAAAATGAGTTTATAAACGGTGACCATTAAAGCAAATGGACCTCGGTGCGGTGGCTCACGCCTGTAATCTCAGTACTTTGGGAGGCCGAAGTGGAAGGATTACTTGAGCCTGGGAGTTTGAGATCAGCCTGGGCAACATAGCAAGACCTTTTTTCTTTTTTTTTTTTTTTTGAGTTGGAGTCTCTCTCTATTGCCTGAGCCCGCAGATTCGAGACCCGCCTGGGCAACTTGGTGAGACCTCATCTCTACAATAAATTTTTTTTAAAAAGTTAGCCGGGTG
>CAUYQG010177378.1:0-15597 GCA_963574415.1 Tarsius wallacei
CTTCCCTCATTGTTACATTTTATGGTAAAGTTACATGTGTTTTCATAGTAGAGCCAGGACAGAACTGCATGATCTTTATGAAGTTCTATTTTGTTTGAAACAAAGTAATATTACAGATAAAATGCTAAGTACAATATTTGATAAATGCACATGGTTTGGTTATCTCAGGAGTAACTGATGAGAAACACAGCTTGACTTTATTTTATATATTATCACTGAACCTGAAAAGCTGCTAATTGTGACATCAAACCATTTTTAGAATCAAGTTTATATGATTTTAATCTTGTGTAGATTCAGGTCTCATTATAACAGCTCATTATTGATGGTTCCATCTTTTGCCCTATTTATAGGAAATTGACTTTTAGAAAAAACACAGGGCCAGGCACAGTGGCTCAAGCCTATAATTCCAACACTTTGGGAGGCTGAGGCAAAAGGATTGCCTGAGTCCAGGGGTTCAAGACAAGCCTGGGCAACTTGGTGAGACCTCATCTCTACAATAAATAAAAAAAGTAGCCGGGCATGGTGGTGCTTGCCTATAGTTCCAGCTACTTGGAAGGCTGAGGTAGAAGAGTTGCCTGAGCCCAGCAGGTCGAGCCTGTGGTGGCCAAGAGCATGCCACTGCACTCCAGCCTGGGCGACAGAGTGAGACTCCAACTCAAAAAAAAAAGAAAAAACGAAAAAACACAGAAAACTCTTTTAATGCTTTTGTTGGAGCATTAAATGGGATTTATCATACTTCCTCTCTAGGAAAAAGCAAAAACGAAAGCAGACATGAGAAGCAAAATGACGGTGACAATGCCATATCATTTTGTTGCTGTTTTTGGTATCAATGGGCCAGAGAACCTATCCGTGATCATGAGCTAAAATTAAAACCTCCAGTCACCATGCCCTAAGTCTAGAGCTTGGCGTTAACAGTTGAAAGAGTTGAAATCCAATTCTATAGCTAGAAAAATTCTCAGACTTCACAAACCTTGTTCAGGTCTATCTCTAGGAAAAAAACCTTGGGCCGTGACTTGATGGTGCTTGCTAAGCAGGGCAGAGAAAAATAAGGGGCTCTGTACTCTGCCTCAGGGGAGGAGGAGAAGGAGAGAGAGAGAGAGACAGAGACAGAGAAAGAGAGTCAGAGAGACACAGAGAGAGAGAGACAGAAGGAGATAGAGAGAGCGAGAGGGGAGGGGAGAGAAGGAGAGGAGAGAACTGAGCTACACATGAACTTTTATATCAATCTTATCGGATTTTATACCAATCTTATCTACTAGCGGAGGAGCAAGGAAGGAAGAATAATGAGCATTTTCTCCCCCCAAACTTGATCTAGAGAGCAGAAGTTCCTATTTAACAGGCAGTGAAAATCTGGAGAAAGTTGCAAAATGAGCCCTACCTTTATTTAACTATTTTGCAACCTAGAGAAAGGGCTAGAGAAAAATAATTTTTTACATTGCAATTAAACGCCTTTATTTTTTTAAACCTAGAGAAAAAAATTCATATATATGTATATATCTACTTCTATATATATATGTGCAATAAAGATACTTTCACTGAGAACAATTGTTGCTTTCTTACAATAAAAAGTTATTGCCCACCCAGTCCCCACCGCTGTCTTCCATTAAGCCCCAATTTGTGTTTGCAGCTCCTTCTGTCTTGGCAGAGATGCAGCTGGAACTGACCGGGGAAAGGAGAAGATGATTAATGGTGCCTTCCTATTCCAATCTTCATTCTCTGGAATGGTTCACACATGGGTCCTTCTGCATGGCTCAAGAGGAGAGTACATGCCCAAAGCTAGAACTGTATCCCTTCTGAAGGAAACTTAAATGTTGAGTACAGTTAAACAAAGAGAGTTAAAAAAGTAAAACGAATAGAGTTCATTAATTTCAGTGACTGGCAATACTCAGAAAAGATAGGGAATTACTTCCTGCTGTGCTGTTAGATTGTAAATCTGATGTTTCTTCATTCTAGTAGAGCCAGGGACCTCTTCAGTATCCATAATCTCTTTGCTCAAGCCAGAGTCTGTTTCTGTTGCTTGCAGCCAAGAACTTCAAATAATATACTACCAGACAATAGTCTCTGATTACCCTGAGTTACAGGGAAAGATATAGGCCATTACAATTATGGACAGGACAGAGCACCTCTAAAATTCAACCTCTAAAATAATCCCAAATCTCACAAACTATGAGTATAGGAGAAGTGTTACAAAAGTGCCATGGTCCCCAAAGCTATCTCAGATGTGGTCTAGAAGTCAAAGTCAAGAGAGCAGAAGGAAGGCAGTCCCCAAATTACATCATGGGTCTATGACACACAAAAGGTGCTTCTGGTACCAACCTTTTTATTGATTAAAGTCTTTTGGTTGCAAGAAACACAAATTCACACTAAAGTAATATGGGAAATTTACCAGAAGGATAAAGTATACAGAAATGATAGGCTGCTGAAAACAGGTCAGGAACTGGGGCAGTAGAAACTGGACAGTATGGATACTGCACCTAGTCATTCACATTAAACTCCAAAATCAACAGTTGTAAGTATTTCCCTCATGATGACCACTGTCTTAGGTGCCTTTGCTCTATCTGCCCAAGTCCTGCTTGTGATAATTCCCCTTGTCTTCAATCAGCAGAGGAGCTCCTCTCAGTCATATTTATATCATCTAGTCACTTTCCAGATCACAATCGACAAAGACCAAAAACCTGAGAAAGCTGAGCCCTCTGGATTTTTTGTTAATTGAAATTTACAATTCAAGCTAAAAGATATTCTAAAAATTGGGAATTGAGTATCAGTAAAGATAAAACCTTTGAAGAGTTAGCCATGAACGCCTTCTACTGAGACCTATCTCTCTTGATTTCCTCATCCTAAAACCCTGGTCCCCACATTTCCTTGGATTCCATGAAGTATCATAAAATGCTTCCAGTACATTTCTCCTTTCTACTTAAGTTTGCATTAGTCAGCTTATCTCACTGCTATCTGGGTGGGAGAACCTAATCAATATACACTCGAGTTCAAGCCTCACTGCAAAAATTAGTGTTGATTTTTAAGAATCATGCATGTTTAGATACACTTTGGAAACCATGGTTCTTTAGCCATATTGGTTCCAGTCCCAAGATAGAAATTAACCTCAGCCCATCATTTACTCCAAGCTGAAGACGCCAAAGCACAGACTTAACGTCAAAAATGAACCCAGGTGTGACACATGCCCTATGGTAAACATTTTAATCCCAAAGAAGGAGAATTTAAGATTATCAACTTGACCCTACTGGTAACAGGAATATTTTTTAGAGCATTTTTTTTCTAAACTAGGACTTTGTAACTAACCACTTAAATCAAGAAAACCCTGAATATATACATAACCCATAATAACTGTAGCCCACAATATCTTATGCCAGAGGTATTATCCCACAAAGAGCTGTACCTTTGATCAGAGAGGCTGATGCTGTTAAATACCATTACCTGCATAAATGCATTGGAACAGCCCAGGTGTTTTCCTCCTCTCCTGTAGAGAATAAGAGATCCAAGAAGAGTCCCTCACCCCCACCTACCAGCCAAAGAGGCTGATATAAATACAAACCTTGTAAATGTGAGTTTAAACCTTGAGTCTGCAGAACACTTGATTTATGAACCTGTTGTGTCTTGAAAGAGGTGGAGCTCTTACATTTTGATGTGGTTAAATTCAGATGATACCAGACTCAGTATTTCTTGCTGTGTTAGCTGGAAGTAAAAGCAACCAATTCCAGTTAGATTAACCTAGAGATTAAACTTTTTATAAACTTATTATAAGGTTTCTGAATCACTTAAATGCAGGTATGCAGTTGGGGATCAAGTAAAAACTGGAACCACAAATCGAAAGCCTTCTGAAACCTAGTGTGTTCTCTCCATCTTTCATTTTGTTTTCTCTACATCTCATGAAAGCCTAAGTATCATATCTCACCCATGTTCACTCCGCTAGTTTGTAATAGAGGCGAAACTGAAATCCAAATCATTTGACTCTGGTTTTGAGCAATTTCTACGTTCCTTTACTCTCTACCTTGAGGGAAACTAAAATCAGCTATGTGAATCTAACTCCGTCTCTGTTTTACTAAATGGTAATTTGCACTAAATGAAGCGGTATTAAATGAGGTTGATGAATAGTTACACAAAGTTCCTCTAACTTCCATTTTCCCTCCCGTCTGCTTCTTTTCAACATGATATGTTGTAGGCGGAGCCCTAGACCACGAAACTGTGTAGTTCCAGTTCTGCACCTCACTAGGCAGTCCCTCAGTAAGTCATTTAAACAATCTGAGCCAGAACATTATGCTAAGTGAGAGAAGCCAGGTACAGAAAGACAAATACCGCATAATTTCACTCATACGTGTAACCTAAAAAAGTTGATGTAGTAGACTGGTGGTTACCAGAAATATGGGTCATTAGAGGGAAGGGAAGTATGGGTGGATGTGGGTCAAGAATATAATTACAGTTAAATGGGAGGAATACTTCTTTTTTTTTTTTTTTGAGTTGGAGTCTCACTCTGTCGCCCAGACTGGAGTGCAGTGGCCGCTCCCGGCCACCGCAACCTCGACCTGCTGGGCTCCGGCGATCCTTCCAGCTCAGCCTTCCAAGTAGCTGGAACTACAGGTGTGCGCCACCACGCCCAGCTAATTTGTGATATATTGTAGAGATGAGGTCTCGCCAAGTTGCCCAGGCGGGTCTCGAACCTACGGGCTCAGGCAATCCACTCACCTCAGCCTCCCAAAGGCGCAGGATTACAGGCTGAGCCACCGAGCCCGGCTAGGAATACTTCTTCAATGTGTCCAGAATAGGCAAACATATAGAGATAAAAAGTAGATAAATGATTGCCTGGGTGAGGGTGTGGTGGGTTGAGGGAAAGAGAATAAGTATGGTAATGGTTATAGAGTTTCTTTTGTGTGTGCTGAAAATGTTCTAGAACTGTTGTGTTGACGATTGCCCAACTCCGTGAATATACTAAGAATCATTGATTATACACTTGAAATGGATAAATTGTATGATACATGAGTTATGTCTCAATAAAGATGTTTTTTAAAAGAATGAAAAACAAAAATCTCTCCACGTCTTGGCTTTCTCATCAATAAAAAAAAAATCATAACGATTTTATCTCCCACATGGTATTGCTGCTTTGAGAGTTAAATGAGATAACATACACAAACAGTGCCCATAGTGCACCGGTCCATGGTCAACCTTTAATGTCCCAACCTCTTAGCATTGCCAGTCTTATGTCCATCCTCTCCACAACTCTGACATCCCATCTCCAATTCAAAGCCCAAACACTATGGCCTTGAGAATTCTCAAAGCAGGAATCTCCAAACTGAAAAAAAAAAAAAAAAAATCTTTGTGGAGGAGGAGGTAAGGTAAACAGATGAATTGACATTCATTTGTAGCCTAATCCAAGTGTCAGAGTCTGGTTTCCCAAAGAGAATGGACAGTATTTTTGGGCAGCTGTCAAATCTCCCCAATTTACACAGATGCAACAACACCTGCTGAATTAACCTGTGGCATTCACCAAGGTCAACCCCTGCCAAAAACAAATCTCTCTCCTTCTGGTATGCTGAATAAGAGATAGGGTGCATTAAACATTTACTAAGATACTTCAAGAGAGTCTCAAGTAACAGGAAGTGTTTAGAGATTGATTTGGCATGCTTTGAGTGCGCCAAAGACAGAGAGAGACACACAGGGAATGTTCCTGAGACTTTTTCTTTTCAATCATCCTCCTCTGTGACTTTTACCCTATAATTTATTTTTAAAGAGGCATCATCGTTTTCTAGGTGCCATAACAAAATCTAAAATAAATGTTTTCACCCAGATAAGCACTATTAAAAGGAAAGGATACTGAATTCATTTAAATACATTTGCAGAAGATTGATATTCCCAAGGGAGTGTACAGATCCTATTTCTTTAATTATTCTTGAAGTTTTGCCCATCAACTGACAATTTCTTACAGAAAGAAAGCAAAATAGCCTGGCTTTCCTGACAGCAAAGAATTATAATAATACTAGAATAAAAACGGGTTTGTCAGTTTCCTTATCTGTTCTCATGTCTGAGTTACCGGGAGTCAAAAATGTAATAACCCCATTCTAGTGAACACCGTTGTTCACAATCGATTGAATTGCAAGGTAAATTCAAAGTCAACTTTCTCTAGTTTTTCAGGATCAGAGTGCTCATTCCTAACTATAAGTAACTAGTATTATGAGTTACACCAAATTAGAGCAAAATAATTAGAGCAAGGTGATTTTCACATTGTTTTTATAACTGGTCACTTCATTTCCTGATTAGAGAAGTCCATTTTCCTCCATGTGAGTAGACAGTCAGCAACAAAACTGTTTATTTAGCTCGGGAAAGGCCAATCTTTGTACTAAAAGAGAATTAAGTTCAAACAGCCCATCATCTTTGCTGCTTTGACCTCTGCTAAACAGTGTCACTGTGAAAAATTGATCCTGATCAGTCCAATTATGCTTTTTCACTTTGCGAGGATGGCCTTGCTTCATCATGCCATTGTGACTGCTAACAACAGGCTTTCCTGGCAACAAGTAAACTTAAGAACAAGCCTTTCCCAATCCTGTATGAAGGGTAGGTCCCCAGCCCCAAATCTTTTTTTTTTTTTTTAAAGACAGTGCCTTACTCTGTGGGCCAAGCTGGAGTGCAGTGGTATGATCATAGCTCACTGAAGCCTCTAACTCTTGTGCTCAAGCAATCCTTCTAGTCCAGCCTCCTGAGTAGCTGTGATGACAGACTTGAGCCACTATGACCAGTCATTTATTTTTTTAGAGACAGTGTCTTGCTATGTTTCCCATACTGGTCTTGAACTCCTGGCCTCAAGCAATTTTCCCACCTTGGCCTCTCAGAGTGCTGGGATTACAGGTGTGATCCACCACACCCAGCCCTTTTTCCTCTCTTAGCCTAGTTCTTCTTTCAGAGCTGTGGTTTCGTTTTTGTACTTGAACACAGGTCTTCCTGAAGCATATTCTCCCCAAAAGCAATGGTCTCTGTTGGGATCATGATAGTTATACAACATTGTGGATATACTTAATATCACTGAATTGTGTACTTAAATGATAAAATTTTATGTTACATGTATTTTACCACAAAAAAGTAATTATCTCTAACTTTTATTCCTAGGTAGCAGAAGCTGTCTTCTCAGAAGACTCTGCATTTATTTTTTCAATAGGTACACTGTCTATGTCTTCACATGCCAAAGGCTTCTTGTGCTAATTACATATATACAAACTATTATTGTCCCTTTACACCTTTTCCCTTCTCTTCAAGAGATGAGATATAATTTCCCTCTCCTTGAATCTGTGTAGGCTTAGGATACACTTGAAACCAACCAAAGGCAGCGGATAGGGTGCTGGGCAAATTCTGAGGCAAAATGGTCACAGGCAATTCTTTCTCACTTGCGCAAATGCTTCCATTGAACCTTGAACTGCAATGGAGGTAGTCCAACTGCCCTGAGACCACCATGCTGGAAGGAAGCCCAGAGACCAATGGAGAAACCCTGAGACACATGAAAAGAGAGAAAGATATAGGCCTCGGTTGCTCCAGTCACTGACTGTAACACTATGACACCCTCTCAGAAGTACACGGTCAAACCCTTCCCTGATTCCAGACCCACTGAAACTTTAAGAGGTAAGAAAATCATTGTTACCATTTTTTTTAAATCCATACATTGTTATGCAGAGACAGGTAGCTGGAACTGAAAGCGGAATGCCATAATAAATACCAAAAATACATGACATTGGCTTTGGAATCAGGCAAAACCTGGAAGGATCTTGTGGAGACGCCGAATAAAAAAGGCCTGAAGAAAAATTTAGCAAAATCTTAGAAAGTCTCAAGGAGGCTGTCAGTGAAAACTTGGAGGAGAGTGAGGGAAACATTATGAGACAGTTGAGGAGAAAAGATCCTTTCAGGCAGTGACAGTAACTTAAGCACAGCTGTCATCTAAGGCAACATGGGAAATAGAAAATGTATCTAATGAACTTGGTGATCTATCTAAGGAGATTTCTAGACAGTGTTGAAATTGCTGCCTGGTTTCTTCTAGCAGGCTATAATAAAATGAAAGAAAGAGATGAACTAAAAAACAAATTATTTGGGTTTTGAATTGAATTTCTAGTATTTGCCAAGACTACAAAAATAGTCTTTTCAGCTAGCAAAAGCTTCCAAAACAAGACAGTGTTTCAGGCCATTTGTCTCAAATCCAAAATGTGACTATAGAATTATCATAAAGACCTGAGGCAGAGCTTCCAGGCACTTGTCAGATGGACAAAACGGGCTCAGAAGACCTTAAGAGCATGCCACATATATGCTTTCAATTACACAAAAGAGTTTCTTTTTATTATGATTATTATTAAATTTATTTTATTTTAAAGATGTGGGGTACAGTTCAGGATTAGGTGTACAAGTGGTCATCACGCAGGTAAAATTTGGACCTCCCATTGGTCCCCACTTTGCCTGGTTTGAGATCAGGTACCCTAACAAAAAAGTCTCTAAGAATCACAAGGACAATGTCCCTTAGCAGCTTCACAGGTAAACCCAAGGTAGAGAAGGGCATGTCTTGACGAGATCTCTGGGTGTGGCCTTTGTCTAATGAGGTAGGTTATAAATGAAGGCACAAAATGCCTACGTAATCTCTAAGAATTGTGTCAGAGAAAATTCAGAATTGAAAGAGACCCTTGGATTCTTAAATGTCTCAAGGCAGAAAGCAAGATGAGAAATTCAACAGCAAACACAGGAGACTTTTATTGAAACAGAAAACATGACTCAGAAGATAGAAACAAAAGCCCAGGTAGAGGAGCCAAGACACATAGAGAACAACTCCCAGAAATTAGAAGTAAGATCTAATCAGCCGAAATCATGTGGCTGGTGGGATTCCAGAACTATCAAAGAGCAGTGACAGCTGTGTGCCTCTGTTTGCCCCTTTCTGAGTGGGAGTGGCTATTGTACACCTGTTCCACCACTGTACATCCAGTATGCACAGGGAAGAGAAGACCCCTCTTTAGCTCACAGGTTTTCAGACAGAACAGCATTAAAGGGACCAAATCTAATCGCCTGACAACCTTTAATTGCCAGTAGATGTGATTTAAATGATTACATTCTGGCCTTTGAGGGATAAAATGCTGTAATGGGATAAGAATTTTGGCAGGTCTTTGCAGGAGGGAGTATATTTTGCATGCAGGAGAGATGTAAATAGAGGTCAAATGGCACTCTGTGGAGGACTGTATTTTTCAAAGATGACTGCAGCGATATCTTACATTCCATTTGCTCCTCTATAATCCTGCCACTCTTCCATCAAGGGGAGACGTCTGATTTCCCCTTCTTGTCAATCTTGGTTGGCTTGTGGCTTACAGACTCACTTAAAACCAATAGAATGATGCAGAAATGACATTGAGTGATTTCTGATAGCTAATAATACAAAGTTGTCAGCTTCATCTTTGTACAATGGAGCCATAAGCTGCTACGTGAAGCAGCTGACCATATGAAGGTTGTGCTATTATGAGGAAACCCAAACTAGCCTAAACAGAGAGACTACATGGAGAAACCCTAACACTATAAGAAGAGAGAGAGAGACCTATTCAGTCTATAACTACTCCAGTCACCACTTGACTGCATGCAACCACATGGAAGACCCTGAGCCAGGACAACCCTATAAAGCCCTTCATGAATTTCTGCTTCCCAAAAACAACGGGAGATAACAAAGTAATAGATGGAAGATGCACTTTTGGGTAGCAACAGATACCACACTACCCAGTCTTTCTTATCCTAGCAACATTATCACACAAAGATTCCTCTATTTTCCTACTCCATATGTAAAGCAATAGAAAATACACCCCCCCCACCAAAAAAAAAAAAGAAAATATATACTGGATCCCAATAGTTCTCATTTTCCCTCCTGCATTCCTGGACCAAATCACTATGATCTTTTCTCTGGCAATCTCCTATCTCCCAGCCATTCTTTACAAAGCAAACAAAGTAACCATTTGCAATGTAAGTTAAATCACTTATCTTCCTGCTTAATATCTTCCCATTTTTTGCCTTACAGCTGGAAGAAAATCTTAATTCTTCCTCATGACCTAAAAGTGTGACATGATCAACCCTGAGGAACATCTAACCCCATCTCCTGGGGATCTTTCTTGTTCACCCCTACCTAGCTGCACTCAACCATTTTCTGTTTTTTTTTAAATCACTTTTTGCAGTGGCACAATCACAGTTCCGACCTCCTTGGCTCAGTAGATCCTTCCACCTCGGCCTCCCAAGTAGCTAGGACTACAGGCATGCCCCATTACGTCTGGCTAATTTTTTGACTTTTTTCTCTTTTTTTCTTTTTTGGTAGAGTTGAGGTCCCACTATGTTACATAGGCTGGTCTTGAACTCCTATGCTCAAGCAATCTTCCTGCCTCAGCCTCCCAAAGTGCTGGGATTAAAGGTGTGAGCCACCCTGCTCAGTCTCAGTTTCTGTTTTTGAACAAGCCAAGCTACATAGCTCAGGAGTTTTCATTCATTTGCCATTTGGAATGCAAAGGTCTTCCTTTAGTTTCTCATGCTGGAGTCTTCTCTTCATTCAGTACCAAATTCAGAGGATTTCTTCTTAAAAAGACCTTCTCTCCACATCTCTAATGCTATCCACTCATACTCATACCCACCCCAGTCACTGTATCACACTACTCCATTTTATTTTTTTCATAGTACTCATGACAGTTTGAAATTATTAATTTGTTCATTTGATTTTCGGTCTCCTCCTAAATTAGATTATATGGGCCGGGCACAGTGGCTCACGCCTATAATCCCAGCATTTTGGGAAGCTGAGGTGAGAGGCTTGCCTGAGCTCACAGGTTCGAGATCAGCCTGGGCAACTTAGCGAGAGCTCATCTCTACAATGAATCAAAAATTAGCCAGGCATGGTGGCACGTGCTTGTAATTCCAGTTATTTGGAGGAAGAATGAGGCAGAAGGATCTCCTTAGCCCATTAGGTCGAGGCTGTGGTGGCCATGAGTATGCCACTGCACTCCAGCCTGGGTGATAGAGTAAGACTCCAACTCAAAAAAAAAAAATTAGATTATATGAACCATGAAAGAAGAATCCGTTTTCTGTCAGACCTACCCCTTAAACTACTGCTTAGCATATAGCTGAGACACAGTATTTGTTAAATGAAGGAATGAGTGAATCCTGTCCCATGATCTCCAATTATGTTCGAGTAGGTGGAGTAGACTGCTAATTGGCTGACCCTAAACCAATTAACAAAGCATTGTTCTCTGCCTATCTTTCAATGACTGCTCTACAATTAACCATATTGCCCCAGTTCTAGACAATGAAACATAAATAGAAAATACTGAGGAACAGTTCTTGGAAAACCATTTTAAAAGTCATACTTCTCTGGTATAAAATGTTGGGTTTTTTACTTCTTTTTGTTCTTGATAGAAATAAGTAATATAAGACTAGGAGGTGAAAAAAAATCGTACAACCATAGGACAGAACCACAGACTAAGGATGGCAAAATAATAATAATAATGATAATAATAATAATAGCATAAAACAAACCTCACTGAAGAGGGACAATGTGTACTGACCTAAGTAATTTTGGAAATGAGTGGAATCTGCAAAACGAAATGAACTGTGCAAAGCACCATACTCCAGTTAGTCAAGTTGCTTCTTATGTAGATCTGGGTTAACAATTCTGATATCACCACACATGAATATTGGTATTGAACAATTAAGTAAATGAATGGCAGATGGTTGGAACCAGGTTTCTCAATGTTGGAGCAGGAGATTAGAGATAAGCTGGGGGGGTGGGAGAAGGCTGAAATGATGCACGTGGTAATGGATTAGCATTGAAAACATCATTATGGACGTGTTTAGCTTAATATATACAGATACACACAAGATATTTATAAATATATGCATATATGGGATGCTATAAATGCGCATATATTTCTTTGACCTCTCATTTGGGAAGGCCTAGAAGCAACGACACCTCAGTAGCAATGAGCACATGTAGTATACTTGTTGAATGAATGCCATTATGCGTGCTAGTCAGAGGATGTTGTTGGATCCAGAGTTTGGAAGCTCCTGTATAGTAAGAGAGTTAATGAGTATGTTTAATGTGCCTAAAGAGTTTTGAGTATAGATGAAAGCAGTAAGTAGGGGAAGGGAGCCGACTTGGGTATAGAATAAGAAATAAAGTTCAGCGTTTAATCGTTCTGTTTGGTTACCTCATCGAGTAATAATAATTAGGGTAGGGATTCGGGTAGTTTCAAATAAGATGTAAGACAGAATACATTCTGTAGCGGTAAAAGTTATGATTAAAAACACCTGAAGCAAAACTAATATTAAGTAGAAAGCTTTTTCGTGGAAGCGGTTCTTTGGACAGATGATTTTGGCTAGCTAGAATTACTGGGGGAAGTAGTCAGGTGGTTAAGATGAGGAGCGGTATTTATAGTGAATCAGTGAAAAAGGTGAGTAAGAAGTTTACGTTCTCATAGGGGTGATTTAAAAGGGAAAGAGTGATAAAGCTAATTAATAGACTGTGCGATATTGATTCAAATAGTATGCTTTTTGGAATGTCATGTTAGTGGGAGGAGGTTTAGGTTTTGTACATCATGTAGGCCACATGTGTTAGATATCATTACTAGTAGTACTAGGCCTGCAGCAGCTTCACATGCTGCGAATACTAAGAGGATAATTGGGGCTATGTTAGCCAGGGTGAAATGAAGGTTTAAAATTGTAAGTGAGCTTATGATAAATATTGATAGTATTACGTCTTCTAAGCATAGTAGGGGAGATAAGAGGTATGATCGGTAGATTATTATACCTAGGAGAGATGTAGAAAAGGTGAGAAGTAGATTAATATACATAGAAGTCATTTTGGTAATTATGAAGCATTCATAATCTAATGAGTCGAAATCATTTATTTTAGTTTAAACTAATCACTCAATTCATTCAAGCCCCTTTTGAATTCATTCATAGGTGAGGCCTAGGGCTAAGGCCAGAGCTAATAGTAGTATGAGATTAAGCTTATTTGTTTGGGAAACTCAGGGAAGAGGAAGAAGAAGAGCAATCTCTAGGTCAAACAGGAAGAAAGTGATGGCAATTAAGAAGAATTTTATAGAAAAAGGTAAGCGGGCAGACTCTGTGGGGTCCAAGCTGCATTCGTAGGGACCAGATTTTTCTGCACATACATTTAGCTGTGGGAGTCAAAATGCAACGGTGACAAGAAGTAGTGCACGTATGGTGTCTGTGATTAGGGAGATTATAAGTTTAGCTGTTCTTTTCTGGGTTATACCAGAGCTAATTGATTGGAAGTCAATTGTACTAACTGATACTAAAAGAACACAATCCTTATCAATAAATGGAGACATATAGGAAAAGTCAGACTACATCTACAAAGTGTCAGTATCAGGTAGCAGCTTCAAATCGGAAGTGGTGGCTAGATGTGAAATGGAATTTTAATTGGCGGAGAAAACATAAAGCGAGGAAAGTTGAGCCAATGGTAACATGTAGTCCATGAAAGCCTGTAGCTCTAAAGAACGTTGAGCTATAAATGCCATCTGAGAAAGTGAAGGATATTTTGAAGTATTATAATGCTTGAAGTAGGGTGAAGTAGATGCCTAGAGTAATGGTAATTAATAGGGCTTGAAATATATGTTTTTGGTTGCCTTCTATGAGGCTGTGATGGGCTCAGGTGATTGAGACTCCAGAGGCTAGTACTACGGATGTTTTAAATCATAGGACTTCTAAAGGATTTAGAGGACGAATACCTGTTGGGAGTCAGCAGCCTCCTAGTTCTTGGTTTTTAATACCATTCTTTAATAAAAGGAGCAAGAACTGCTTTGAGAAATGGCTGATTTTAGGATTGGGGCAGAAAAACATACAATATGAGCCTAGAATATTTTGTAATGCCAGAAAGGAAATATTTGAAAACACAAATGAAACAAAGCATGCGCGCGCGCGCACACACACACACACACACACACACACACACACACAAAATGATGGGGTATGGCAACAGGACACAGGAGCCACCTGAAAGAGTCTCAATGACCAAATCTGGAACATTTTTAACCGAAAACTTAATAACGTAGTATTGGATTATAATACAAACTACAAAATAAATATCCATGAGTCCATATGTATATAAACAAATGTTTGAATAAATAAATAAATGAGGGAAAATAGACAAATATCCTAGGTAGAAGTATTCTAAATACTATATATATAGATATTAATTTCCTTGAGGGATGGAGCATAACTCCTCACATTTTTATGTGGCATGTGCACAGTGATTTCCTTCCAAAGGATGCTGTATAGAAAGGAGAGAGAGAGTTTAACTTTCCAATTGAGACATTAAGAAAACTCTACTTAATCAGGTAATCCAAGTAAATATCAAACAGTGATGAGTCATGTTGATAGCAAGTACCCTTGATATGGTGTGATATGAACAGCGTTTTACCTCTGAAGTCTTCCTCTCAAAATTCCATAACTCCAGTCTAATAATGAGAAGAACATCAGCCAAATCACAACTGAGGAGCATTCTAAAAAGTTCCTGACAAGTACTCCACAAAACCATCAAGGTCCTCAAAAAAAACCTCTAAGAAATTGCCATAGCCAAGAGGAAACTAAGGAGACAAAACAAGTAAGTGTAATATGGTATCCCGAATGGGATCTTGGAGTAGTAAAAGGACATTAGGAAACAACTAAGATAATATGAACAAAAGAGTTTAGCTAATAATAATATATCAATATTTGTTTGTTAGTTGTGACAAATGTACATACTAACGTACTGCATTTACAACAGGGGAAATTGAATGTGAGTTATGTGGGCATCCTCTGTACTATCTTTGCAATTTCTCTGTAAATCAAAAACTATTCTCAAATAAAAAGTTTATTTAAAAGAAAATGGAAGAAACTTATGGAAGAAAGTGAGTCCTAATGGCATCACAGAGTTGTTATACCAATCCTGGATTATCTATTACTGGAATTATTTTTGCATCATGCAAATTCCATGTTGTTAAATTTCTCTTAATATCATCTTCTAATTCTCCCTGTCAGAGCAAGATGATGGTAAATGAGTAAACTGGGTCTCAGAGATGTGAGTGAAGAATGGCAGGACTGAGAAAAGAAAGAGGCACAGAAAGTACTAAGTTCTTTCAGAAACAGGGCCATTATCTTATGTACCCAGATTTTAACATCATAATTGTGAGAGCAGCTACACTTTTTTTCTTTCATTAAAAAAAAAAATGAATTAGGGTCTTACTCTGTTCCTCAGGCAGGAGTTCAATGATGCAATCACAGCTCACTGCAGCCTGGAACTCCTGGGCTCAATTGATCCTTTCACAGCAGCCTCCCAAGTAGCTGGGACTACCACTATGGCCGGCTAATTTTTCTTTTCTTTTCTTTCTTTCTTTCTTTCTCTCTTTTTTAATCTTTTTTTCATAATGCAACCTACAACAACAATTAGAGATTTTTTTCAGCTGAACAAAGTGAATGATTCTTTCAGTTAAAAAAGAAAAAAGTACAGCCAAGTGTGGTAACTCACACCTCTACTCCTAACACATTGGGAGTCAGAGGAGGGAGGATTGTTTGAGATCAGTCTGGGCAATACAGCAAGACTTTGTC
>CAUYQG010177379.1:0-12917 GCA_963574415.1 Tarsius wallacei
CGCGCGCCTGTAGTTCCAGCTCCTTGGAAGGCTGAGGCGGAAGGACCGCCGGAGCCCAGCAGGTCGAGGCTGCGGTGGCCGGGAGCGGCCACTGCACTCCAGTCTGGGCGACAGAGTGAGACTCCAACTCAAAAAAAAAAATGCAGATGGCACCCAGCCTGCAAGGTTATTATGAGGATTAAATGAGATAAAATCCATAATTGCCTGAAACATATTTCTGATACTTCACTGACTTTCAAACAGTGGTAGCTATTAGTTTTTAGTTCATTATCGGCAGTGTAGCTTTATAAAAGTTATTTTATGTCTCTGAACCTCAGTTTCTCATACCAAAAATATGGAGTAACTAACACTATGGCCTTTTTCTTTTCTTTTCTTTCTTTGAGTCAGGGTCGCACTCTGTTACCCAGGCTGGAGTGTGCCGTGGCATGATCACGTCTACCCCCTGGACTCAGGCAATCCTTTCACCTCAGCCTCCTAGGTACCTGGAACTACAGGCATGAGCCACCATGACTGGCTGTTTTGTAGAGAAGAGGTCTCTGTATGTTCCCAAAGCTAGTCTTCAACTCGTGGCCTCAAGCAATTCTTACACCTAGCCTCCCAAAGTGCTGGGATTATAGGCATAAGCCACCGCACACAATCTGGTTCTTAATGAGGATAAATGGCATAAGGTTTCTAAAAGTTCAGCTGATAGTAGGTGCTCAGTAAATGTTTCAAACTTTATTGACCTCCTTGTCACTGGATTTATTTTCCTTTTCCTTAAAAAGACTACTGTCTTCTTTAATTCACCATCTCATTTTTGTTGACCAACTTTTACTAGTATGCAGAATAAAGAACTAGAAAATGAAAACTTTTGACTTGGCATCATTCAGAACTGTAATTCAACGGTGCTCCTTTCTCCTCATCCTAAAGGACAGTGCTCCACCCCAGCTTGGTCCAGCTCTAATTCAGGTCAACTTAGGGTACTGCTGGTAGCCAGGAGGTGGGGGTTCTTGTTTGCGCTGTAATGTAACGGACATTCTTTTGTGATGCTTTGCCACCCATGAGGGAAAACGGAGGGAGGAGAGCTGTTTTAACGGGCAAAAGCCTTATGGTTGTAAGTTGGTGATGAGTTTGAGGTAGAGGATTTGTTTTATCTGATGACTGGAAATTACTAGCCCTCACACACAGATTGGAAGCCAAGGTCAGCAATGCCTGGAAAGCATAATTCCAGAGGTGAGATGAGTCTAACTGAAGGAAGGAAGTCTCCCTATTGACTTCCCTAGCGTTCCAAACACTAAGAACAGCTTGCAGGGAAGACTGGTAATCTGACACCCTCACTGGACAGAAGGTTAGACTTAATCACAACCGTGCCTCATGTAAGATGTTAAGGAAAGATGTGTTTAAAAAAACGAAAATGTCTATGAGTAGTAGCAGTAGCTACCTTGGCTTTATTCTGGTTTTAAAGCAAAGGCTTGTGATTCTTTACCACTGGGAATGATGCTGCAGTAGGTTTTTTAAAACATTCTTCAACAAGTTGAGAAGATATCTATTCTTTGCGAAATAATCATTTAAATCATGAATGCATATTGAATTTAATCAAATGGCTTCCCTACATCTACCTAAGCCATTGCATGTTTTTATACACTAATATATTAAACTCTATTAAATAATTTTCCAGTATTGAATCAACCCTGCATTCCTGGAATAAACCAAACATAACCATGTCTGCTAATGCTTTCATTGACTGTGGAATTTGACGTGCAAATACATGTTTTAGAATTTGTACATCTCTCGTAATAATTACAGTGTTTGTAACATTCCATTTTCCCAGTGTCAGTTTGTTGGTTTTGGGTATGCAATTATACCAATTATATGAGTTAGTGGGAGCCTTGTCTTTTTCAACCACCTGAAATAGCTGGTCTAAGGTTGAAACAATCAGTTCCTTGAATGTTTAATAAAACTTGCCTATAAAACATTCTGTGCCTGGCATTTTCATCAGATGATTAACTGCAGATTCAATTTCTTTAATGGAGAGAAATATTTGGATTTTCTATTTTTTTTTTCTAGTCAGATTTTGGATTACACTTTTCTAAGAATTTGTACATCTTACCCAAGTATTAAAATTCATAAATACAAACATCATAATATTATTTTATCTTTTTCACTTAGCTCT
This sequence comes from Tarsius wallacei, assembly GCA_963574415.1. NCBI lineage: Eukaryota > Metazoa > Chordata > Mammalia > Primates > Tarsiidae > Tarsius > Tarsius wallacei. The sequence goes on from CAUYQG010177379.1 coordinate 2,153, forward strand.
GACTTTTTAAAAATCCTAATATTGTTGATAATGCCCTCTATTTTTGTGGATCAATCTTATCAAGTGTTTGCCAATTTTACACCCTCTATTTTTATGGATCAGTCTTATCAAGCATGTGCCAATTTATAATATTTTCAAATCTCTATTTTTAGCTCTGTTGATCTTTTCTATTGTATTTATTTTTCATTGATTGCTGCTCTGAAGTTTTTACTATTTCTCTTCTTTGTTTTTGTTGCTTAATGTTTTTTCCACACAAAGAGGTGATAAAATTGGATATCTATGTAAATAATTTACAGCTCAGACTTTTTCATTAATTAATTTTGACTGGTCTTCTCTACAGTTAGAAAGTTTTACAAGAATACATAAGCCAGTCAGACACAGTGGTTCATGCCTGTAATCCCAGCATTTGGGAGGCCAACAAAGGAAGATGGCTTGAGACCAGAAGTTTTTCAAGACCAGAAGTTTTTCAAGACCATCCTGGGCAACAGAGCAAGACTCTATCTCTAGAAAACAAACAAACAAACCCAACTTAATCCATTCATTTTAGCTTCCTTCAAACTCATTAACTGATCACTGCTACAAGAACAGAAGAAGGGAATAAGTTAAATTTTGCCATCGTTCAATCACTGTCATAAATTATCCAAGAATAAGATGAAAATCTAGTTTAGGAACATTTCAAAAACTTACTTTCTTCATTCTGCATTTTTCCCATCTGTTCTTCGAGAGTTTTGTGGTCAAAGTGAAATGCTTCTAATACTATCACTAGCAAACTGTTAAAAAAAGTACACAGAAATGTTCATTTGATTATCAATATCATTTGATTATTAGGAGAGGAAATTTAAAGACTTATAAACATTAAAATTATTGTTATCAGTATTTTTGACCTCAACAAGCATTGCTCAACCTCATTAACATAAAGTAAAAAAGTAAGTTGAGATTGTTGAAAGGCTAATTCAGGAAATAGTTTAAAAACAAAACAAAAATAAGCAGTTTGACCATACCTGACACCCAACTTTTGACTGATCTGTCCTGTCTGTAAAACATGAATGAAATGCTTCAAGTAGTAGACATATGCTGACCAGGAGAGATGCCTGCAAATGGCCCCAATAACCTCTGTAGCAGCAATGGTTATGTTCTCATGCTGTGAAATAAATCAAGAGCATCAGTCAGAGTAGCATTTGCTAACAAAATACAAGGCTAACTCAGCATATTAAAAAGCTTAGACATTAAGTGATCAGAAATTATAGAAAGGAAAACATATCCAAACTATCTTCCATTTATCCTCCCACCCCCAGCCCCAGGAAAAGATGCTATCAGCTTAAAAGAATTACACCTTCCTTTAATGGATATTAACATATTTAGGACTCTTTTCCACTCAGGCCGTCCCAATGGGTTCAAGACTACAGACAGCAAATGAAGTAAATTCAATGTACAAAAGTGACATATGTCAAAAACCATGTACCGCACTGCTCAGCACTCAAAAGTACAATGCCTCTGAGATAGCACTTTCAGGAACAGGAACCAGACTTACCTTCATACCTTAGACTAGAAAAGTAGACAAAATAGTTAAAACAATAATTTTCAGACTTTGGACATCAAACAATGCAGGACAGTGATCCCTGACAGAAAGAAAATAAATGGAGTGAGCCATACAATTACCTCCAACTTCATGTGAGAGGACTGTCAGGTTGCAGCATAGGATGGGAAACAAAAAGAGCAGTGGTGTCCCTGAGTAAAGGAGACAGAGTTGACAATCTGGTGGTGAGAGTCCACAGGGCAGAGTGCCACAGAGTAGAGCCACACGGAGGGAATGCTGTACAGAGCAAGCAAGCAAGCACCTTGTCTTCAGCTGAGTACGAGCAGTGTATGTCAGCAAGAAAGAGACAGGCGAAGACCTACCCAAGGGAACAGGCAAAGCAACCATCAGAAACCGTATCAGGATGAGAATGCAGTGAGTCCCCTACATAGGATCCTTCAAGTTGTGAAACTTTCAAAGATGCAAACGTGCATGTGCAATCATGTAAGTGAGTTCATGTGTCTGATCTGGTGTACACTGTCACATACATGCATCCTCTACAAGTGGTTGTGCTTTTGTGTACTTCACTGGACAGTACTGTATAGAGTATACTAGTACAGTATCTTTATTTAAAGCCCAGGATGTCTGGAAGCAAGTGTGAAAGCAGCAGTGATGCAGCTGTACTGCTAAGAAGCACCACGTGACAATGATGGAAACAAAAGTGAAAATAACTGAGAGAGTGGAGTGAGGCAAAAAGATGGCAGACGTCACTTATCCTTATAATGTGAATCATTCAACCATCAGCACGATTCTAAAGAGCAAGGACAAGATCATGGAACGTGTTAAGTCTGCTGTGCCAATGATGTTGACTATATCGAAGAAGCGTGGAAAAGTGATGGAGAAACGTCGCAGTGTGTAGATGGATCAGCATCAGCATCGAGTCCCACTCAGCTTAATGCTGATTCAAGAGAATGCTAAAAGTCTTTATCTTTATAAAGACTTGAAGAAACACAGCAAAGAATCAGAGGGTGCATCTCTTAATGCCAGCCATGGCTGGTTTCATCGGCTCAAGGCTGGAGCCAACCTTCACGATATAAAAGTAAGTGGTGAGGCAGCGAGTGCAGATATAGTAGCTGCTCAGGAATTTCCTGAAATGCTTTAAGAGATGATTGATGAAGGTGTGCATTTACCTAAGCAGGTTTTTAATGTGGATGAGACAGGACTGTACTGGAAGAGGATGTTACATCAGTGAGGAGGAAAAACTGATGCCAGGCTATAAAGCAGCAAAGGACGGACTGGCTCTGTTGTTCGGTGGCAATCATTCTGAGAACCCAAGAGCTTCAAAGCATAGCCAAGGGTTCTCTCCCTGCTGTGTGCAAGAGGAACCCCAAAGCCTGGGTTACACGAGCCATTTTCCAGGACTGGTTTTTCCACCAGGTAGAGAAAAACTGCTTGGAGAAGGACGTCACACTCAACAGTCTTTTGCTGCTCGACCATGCTCCAGGCCACCCCCCATCATGGATGTCAAAGTAGTACATCTGCCACCAAATATTATGTCACTCATCCAACCTATGGACCAGGGAGTTATAGCGACTTTTTCTTTTCTTTTCTGGGTCAGGGTCTCACTGTTGTCTAAGCTAGAGTGAGTGGCATGCTCATGAATACGACAGCCTCGACCGGCTGGGCTCAGGCAATCCTCACTCCTTCTGCCTCAGCCTTCCAAGTACAGGCATGCGCCACCATGCCTGGCTAATTTTTTTTTTTTTATTGATTGTAGAGACAAGGTCTTGCCAAGTTGACCAGGCTAGTTTTGAACCCCTAGGTTCAGGCAATCCTTTCTCCTCCGCCTCCCAAAGTGCTGGGATTACAGGTGTGAGCCACTGCACCCAGCCTATAGTGGCTTGCAAGAAATATTATTTATATCACATTTTTCGTCAGGCAGTAAAGGCAAGTGATGAATTGGTAACAACCTTGCGACAATTTTGGAAGGACTATAACATCTAACAAGGCTTTGCTGGGTGTGAGGTTACAGCTGTCACCATGAATGGGGCTTGGAAGTACCTTTGCCCGCAGTTTATGATTTTCTTGGATCTGAGAAGGAGGGTGAGGAACCCAAAGAGTCTTCAGCAACTCAGTGACCCTCAGCGAGAGCTGGAGCCAGATATGCAAGAGGACGACTTCGCTGACCTCCCGGTTGGACAACACGAGGCGCTTACGAACGAAGACCTGATGGAATGGGCGACACAGAGAAAGGACGAAGAGAGACAGGAGGAAGAAGAAGTAACGAGAAGCTGAAGAGATTCACGACGCAGGAGATGGCAAGGGGTTTTCTTTATCTGAGGAGGCACTGCTAGTTTCTGAGGCTCAGGACCCGAACATAGCACGGTTCACGAAGTTGCACATTGTTCAGAATGCCATCCAGTGCCACCGTGTCATCTATGATGAGGAAAAAGAGCGACTACCCAGATATCACTGAATCGTTTCTTCAAGAGGGTAGATAGGATTGAACCCAGCAAGGAACCAGGACCATGCCGTCAGCGTCAGGCACGAGTGACACGGCAGCTTGCCCACCGACTCCTGTCGCTGACGATCCTTTACCTCTGCCACCTCCCACTCCTCTCCTTCCTCCAGTCGGTAACTCTTCTTGCCTGCTCACTCGATGCCAGTCCCTGGATGCCAGCTGTTGTACTGTACTGTTCTACTGTACTTTTCAAGGTACCAAACCGTAAGATTAAAAATGTTTTATTTTTTGTCTTTTATGTATTATTGGTGTGAAAAGTATTATAAACCTATTACAGTACAGTACTGTATAGCCAATTGTGTCAGTAGGGTACCTAGGCTAACTTTGTTGGACTTACAAATGTGCTCTGGAAACGAAACTCGCTTGTATGTAGGGGACTATAGTAAGTCCACGTTCCTATTAGCCAGAGTGAAAAACTTTATGATACATGAGGCGTTAGGTATTCAGGCACTCAGAAAGATAATGCCTCAGCAGTAGGCCATATCAGCCCTAGACTAAAGGCTGCTCCTGCTTAAGAAAGCTTAAAAGCAAGCCTCAAAAGGACCAGACTATTTATAAGTAACCTAACTGCATCTGAGAATAATTATCAGGGATACTTAAAGACATACAAATATACCTAGCACCCAGTAACATAAAATTCTTAATGTCTGACATCTAAGAAAAAATTACCAGCACACAAAGAAGCAGAAAAACATCTCTAATTAGAAGAAAAAATATCAATCAATAAAATAGACCAGGAATGAGACAGATGATAGTTAGTAGACAAAGACATTAAAATAAGTGAAATATGCCATATAATCAACAAGGAAGAGGACATTTATAATCTGATGACTTATTTTTGACCAAAATTCCCCTTAAATTCATATATGCTACCTATGGCTATACTCCATTCAGTTTCTTGTAGTATATGTTTAATATTAGCCTTTGGCAATGAGTTAATACAATTCTAATATGGTCATAGGTAGTTAAAATACCAATTTTTTTTAAGTGGGGAAAGTATGAGCATGTTAAAGAGAGACATGGAAGATATATTTTATTTTAAAAGGCCCAAATTTGAACTTCTAGAGATAAAAAAAAAAAGACATTTCTGAGAGGGAAGATATTCTGGATGGGATTAACAGCAAATTAGACATTGCAGAAGAAAAAAAAAGAGTGAACTTGAAGACATAGCAATAGAAAAATGAAACAAAACGAAACTCAGGGGACAAAAAATGACCAAAAAACAAAACAATACTAAAGCCTCAGTGATCTATGGGACAACTTTGACCTAATAAAATATGCTGAAGTGACCCAAAAATATATTTGAAGGAATAATGGCTGAAAAATTTTCAGGAGGAGGAAAGGAACAGAGAGGGGAAGAGGGAGGGGAGGAGGATACGTTACATTCAGGGTAACAAAGTTAAGAATAACTTCTCATTGGGAGCAATATGAGCCAGAAGACAGTATAGAATCTTTAAAGTATTGATGAAAAAAAAGCCCTGTCAATATAAAATTCTGTACCCAGCAACAAAATCTTTCAAAAACGAACACAAGAAAAGACAAAGCTGAAAGAATTAATCACTAGTAGATCTGCACTACAAAAAAATGTAAAGGAAGTTCTCCTGCCAGAAGTAAAATGATATCGGATGAATATTTGGATCTACACAAAGGAATGATGAGTACCAGACATTATAAATATGTAAGCAGATATAAAAAAATATTTCCTGACTTTAAAGATCTCTTTAAAAGATAATCGACTATTTAAGGCAAAAAATGACAATAATGTTCTGTGTGGTTTAAAGACCTATGACAAAAATACCACAGTAACTAATAAAGATAATATAAATTCATAAAAAATGCACAATTAATCCAACAGGAAAAAGAAAAAGGAGAAAAAGAAAAAAGTGGGTCAAAAAACAAGATCACGGTTTTAAACCCAACCTTATTAATAATCATATTAAATGTAAATGGTCAAAATAACAGTTAAAAGGGAGACACCGTCAGACCCAGTTAAATGCTAAAATAAGAAATAAACTTTAAATGTAAAGTCTCAAGTAGGTTAAAAATAAAAAGCTAGAGAAAGATATACCATGCTAATACCAACCAAAGTTAAGTATAGTTTATTTTTTCCATCTACACCTCATTCATATTTCAATGCCATAAAACTCTGAGTTAGCTGTACTTACTGGAATTTAAGGGCACAATCTTTTAACTACTTAGATAATTCTTTTAATATTCCAGTACTTAAAATGGTGCCTAGTACCTGATACAATGTGAATGGTAGCTATTGTTTTTATTTATTTTTTTATAGAGACATGGTCTCACTCTGTCATCCAGGTGGGAGTGCAGTGGTGCCATCAGAGCTCACTGCAGCCTTGAACTCTTGGGCTCAAAGGACCATCCCACCTCAGCCTCCCAGGTAGCTAGGACTACAGGCTCATGTCACTACCCCCAGCTAACTTCTCAATTCTTAAAAGTCATTTGGAAAAAGAATGACTCCATTGATAAGTGGAGTTAACCAGATTTAAGTCCTATGATATAAAACAAAATATGCGGTCTCTGTAATGTGATAACTTCCAGGAGGACGGATATTTTGTGGTTGGCCTTTGTAAGCTAATAATGTTGAAACTACAAACAGCATTTATATAGCATTTACTATGTGCCAGGCACAGTTCTGTGAGCCTCTAATTGTGGTGATGACATCAACATGGATGCCACCAATTCCATCTACATTGTAGCAAAGTGTGTCATGGTATGGGTAGAGGTTTATTAATTTCTCTATCTCATGCCCTACCTTGAGCATTTTCTCATCAAAAATTGGAGTCACGGCATAAGGCATGATGTAATTCTGAAGAGATTTAGAAGACAGAACAACTTTGCCTTCCATTAGTTGTTTTGCCAGTTTCTTCAAGGCTCTTGCTCTTCTGTGGATCTGAGTTAGACAAAATATGAATTAGTTACTGAGTAATCTTACCTACAACCAGTTCTGTTTCGGTATCATGTTCTTTTTCCATGAAAAGATTAAAGGAGTGAAATACAGTCCATGCATTACATGAGGAAACACCTGTGCCTTGATTTGCTTCCAGAGATACAAGCCATAGCATTTGTTTAACAACGGACTCAAAGCAATTAAATTTCTTAGAAAAAGGCAGAGAAAGCTGACACTATAATTAATTGTGGTTTGTGATACCACCAAAGAAATCAGATTTCATGAAGGAAATAATCATTTTAATGCCAATTTGACTGATGATCAAGAAGACCAAGGAATGAAAAGCTCAAACCCTTCTGGGAAGTTAAAATACGTCTTTTCAAATGAGGTAGAACTGTTCAAAATGCTTATTTTGTAGGCAGGAAAGGCAGAATCGTTTTCTACCTGAATGTGCTTCATGTTCTCAAAGAAGTCCATTTCTGGATCATGGCAATGAGTAAGCTGTACCAAGTCTTTAAATTCCGGTTGATCTGGAAAGGTTTGAATTAAACAGGAAAGTATTGTGGTATAATCCTGTTGAACACTCTGCAAATATCAAGAGGAGAAAAAGAATGTTTTTATTTTAAAAAGAATATGCTTCCTAGATAAGATGAGGAAATAGAGAAAAAGACATAAAAATTGTAAAAATATTTCTACTGTACAAAAAAAAATCACACAATTATATAAAGTCAAGTTAGTGCTCTTATTTCTAGTCCCACTCCCCTGTTAAAAGTTTGGTGACTATTTAAACAATCACGCATTTTAATTAAATGTGCTAAGCCTGACTGCTGCTCTACACAACAGTAGCAGAAGTGGGAAACAAAACAAGACACAACCTTGGATAGTGGTACTTAAAAGATAAAGTTATGATACCTCGGTCTGGCTCTTTAATCCTTTCCTCAGTTTCTCCAGGAGTGAACGATGGATGATTTCTCTATACTCCTTCTCTGTGGCATTCAGGGCAGCCAGCTTTTTGATGATACTCATCAAGCACATGCTGGCATTATCACTTAAAGACATATCGCCTAACTGGGGAGAAAAAAATATATTATACTATGTAATAACTACAATATGAAATATTACTATCTAATTCAAGTGTCTACAAAATTTTGTTACTGCTTTTATACAAATCCCTACTAGAAAGATCCCACAAATGCTTCATGCCCAAGCAAGAACCAAATGTGGCACTGTGAGGAATATAATATTGTACATGACTTTTAAACATCATGCTTACTGAGAAGTACCCTTTAATTTTAGGACATACTATGAAATATATTTGCTAATTGGTTTTACTTCCCAAAGCAAGCAGAATAAACATTCAACACCAGGTTACCACTGAGAATGACAGAATGGCTGGTGTACTTTTGTTGGCAGCTCAAGACTTCTCAGTTGGCGGAATAGTAAGTATCTTGATACTACTCCCAGCACAGCCAGCCAGGCCATGACTTAGAATTCCTTGTGCTGAAATTTGACATGATGCATGGAGAATGAGCCCCAAATGAGAAGACAGTTTTTCGTAAATTACATAATCTTTAATATTCGATGAATAACTATAAAATGCCACAAAGAGATTACTGATGCCATTACATGGTTTTAATAATCATCAAGGGTTTCATTTTCCCAATTTTTGGATTTTAATTCAGTTCAGCAGCATAGCACTTAATATAATCCAAACACCTCTTATTTCTATCATATTTGCAATAACAAAGGGCAAACTTTCAAGTAATATAGATATATTACTTTACAAAATTGAGTTATAATTGGCCCACCATAAAACTCACCCATTTAAATAGTGTACAATTCAATGCCTGAATATATTCATAAGCTTGAGTAACCATCACCACTAATTTGAGAATATTTTCATAACCCCCCCAAAGAAACACCACACCTACTAAAAGTCAGTCCTGGACTGGACACGGTGGCTAATACCTGTAATCCCAACACTTTGAGAGGCCACGGTGAGAGGATCACTTGAGGCCAGGAGTTCAAGAACAGCCTGGGCAACATAGTGAGACTTCATCTTTACCAAAGGAAAAAAAAAAAAAGGCAGGCATGGTGGCACATGCCTGTAGCCCCACCTAGTCCGGAAGCTAGATGGGAGGATCACTTGAGCCAGGAGTCTGAAGCTGCAGTGAGCCAGGATCACATCACTGCATGCCAACCTGGATGGCAGAGTGAGACCTTATCTCTAAAAAACCAAAAGAAAAGAAAGCCACTCCCCTTTCTAATACATAACTTTTTTATTTTTCAAAGCACTTCCATATATATTATTCAAAATATTTGCCTTTCAAAACATGAGAATAAGTTATTTGCCAAACAAAAAATTCTGCGCCTAAAAGAAATTTTATCCTAAAAACCCTCGTCTCACCTCAAAAAACAAGTTAAGAAATTAATTTGCTGTATTAGATAGCTGTGATACCAAAACAATAAAAAAATTTACACATCTTTGCTATAAAAACCTACCTCCAGATTATAGAAACAATTATGCATGACTGGAATTATGTAGTTAACATCCACAGCTTGCATTTCTTTAACGTAAGAGATGATAGTCTGGAAAGTTTCGAAGCGAATGTCAAAGTTGATATCATCAAGATGTCTTTGATCAAAGGCGTTAAGCTACAAAAAATGCCATTGAAATTACATAAATGAAGGCACACAAATCTCAAAAAAACAAAAATGATAATGCTTTTGAAGCCAAAGAGAAATCTTTCTTACCTTGACAACGTCAGTAATGTATTTTAATCCACTCTCAAAATCAGAAAGAGCCTAAAAGGAAGGAAGGCAGTACATTTATCAGTGAATAAAACCTTAATGTTTCTGCCCTCCTCTCCTCAGCCCCCTGACCCCAAATTCACATAAAAACATCATATTGGCATGGAGAAAGCTACTCATATGCTTTACACGTCATAGTTATCTTTTAAAGAAAAGGATGATTTGGACTAAAAATGAGTATTACAGACCTGGAAAACTGTACAAAGCAATTTTCTCGACAATTTGTTCTTAATGACTGAGAAGAGTTTTGCTATAGGCTGGAGAAAGCTTGTAGGGTTCACACAATGTTTTAACAAGTTTTGCACCGCCACCAGAATATCAACCTCAGTAGCCTTGAAGAAAAACATTAGGGGAAAACATATTTCAGTAATTTATAAAACCGATCACCTTGTACTTTAGTATATTACAGCACAAAAAATAATTAATTATGAATAAGAAGTAAAGGCAGTCATTGGAACAATTATTTCATAATCTTTTAAAAGGTTTTAGCATTTTTATCTTAACATAAAGCCCACAATAATGTGCACAATAGTTTCTTCTTTTAAATTCTAATGGAGAATACACGTGGCTGTGAAACATAATTTCTTCTATTGTCTAGTATAACAAGAGTCAACAACGTGAGCTTGCTTTAGGAACGTACAGTTGTCCCTCAGTATCCAAAGAGGACTGTTTCCAGAATCCCAAGATACTAAATGCTCAAGTCCCATGTATGAAACAGCATAGTATTTGCATATGACCTACACAGGCCAGTGGTCTTCTAAACGGAACTATTTTGTGGTAAGAAATGTTCAGAGGCTGGGGGTGGCAGCTCACACCTGTAATCCCAGTACTTTGGGAGGCTGAGGTGCGAGGATTGCTTGAGGCCAGGAGTTTGAGACCAGCCTAGACAACATAGTGAGACTTCATTGCTATAAAAAACATTTTTTTTGAGTTGGGGTCTCACTGTCACCCAGGCTGGAGTGCAGTGGCATGATCACAACAATCATGGATCATAGCAGCCTCGACTTCC